>JADLZN010011821.1:272500-555152 GCA_018155175.1 Sinocyclocheilus anophthalmus
TATATACTGCTATATCTCTATCTCCTATCTATCCCCATCCTCTCTATGCCTATACTCTCTTTCTCTCTCTCTTTTTCTCTCTCTCTCTATCTCTCTCTCTTCTCTTCTCTCTCTCTCTCTCTTCTC
The DNA here is from genome assembly GCA_018155175.1 of Sinocyclocheilus anophthalmus. Lineage (NCBI taxonomy): Eukaryota > Metazoa > Chordata > Actinopteri > Cypriniformes > Cyprinidae > Sinocyclocheilus > Sinocyclocheilus anophthalmus. Next base: position 272,627 of record JADLZN010011821.1, read on the forward strand.
TTCTCTCTCTCTCTCTCTCTCTAATCTACGCATATCTCTTCTCTCTCTCTTATGCTATATAGCTCTCTATATATCTCTCTCTACTACTGCTATTCTATATCCTCTCTCTGCCTCTCTCTCCGTATGCTCTCTATATGCTATAATATATCAATGGCTATATATAATGCGATTATATAGCTGCTCTCATCTAGCATATATAATATCTGCCCCCTTTATATATATAATTATGCTATATATATATGCTAATATATTATGCTATATATCTATATTGCTATATAATCTATGCTAGATATCTATATGCTAATAATATAAATAAAATATTCAGCTATATATATATAATATATATATATATATATTGCTATACATATATATATATATCTTGAGCATATATATATCTATGCATACATATATATATATATATGCTATAACATATATATATATATCTGCTATACATATATATTATTTAACTCTAATATAATGCTGAACATCTATCTAGACTATATATATATATAAGCTATAATATATATATATATAATATAGATATGCTGATACATTATCTATATATAATATGCTATCCATATATATATTATATATCTGTCTATACAGACATATATATATATATTTATGCTATACATATATATATATATATGCTATCCCAATATATATATATATATATATGCGATACTATATATTATAATCTATATGCTATAACATTCTATATATATCTATGCTATACATAATATATATATATAGAGCTCACATATATATCTATAGATATGCTATACATATATATATATATATATGCTAATTACCTCTATATATATAATATATATTATATACATATATATATATATGCTATAAACATAATATAATCTGCTATACTATATATTATAATGCTATACATATATATATATATGCTATAAACATCGTTAGATATATATATATGTCTATAAATTGCTATACCTATAATATAAATCTATATATGCTATACAAATAGATAATTGCTATACATATAATCTAGACATATATATATATATCTATACTTGTTTATATATGCTATATACATATCTATATATATGCATAACATATATATGCTATACATACGTTACTATATATGCTATCATATATATGCTAGACATTTATATGCTAATACATATATATGCTATACCTATATATTCTAATACTATATATGCGATACATCTATATGTCTAAATGACATATATGCTATAACATTATATATGCCGATACATAATATATATATTATCTATATTATATATAGTATATAAATATATATCAATATATGTGTTTGTGTTTGTGGGGGTGGTTGTGTTGTGTATATAGCTATGTCTATATATATAGTATGTGTGTTTGTTTTGGTATATATGCAGATATATATGTGTGTGTGTGTTTTGTGTTTTTGTTGTGTATATATATATATATATCTATATGTGTGTGTGGTGTGTGTGTGTGGTATATATGCTATAATATATGACTCGTCCTGTGTGTGTGTGTGTGTGTGTTATTTTGCTAAAATATCTAGGTGTGTGTGTGTGTGTGTATATTGCTATAATATATTGTGTGTGTGTGGTGTGTGGTGGTGTAATATGCTATATATATATATGTGTGTGTGTGTTTGTTGTGTGTGTGTAATATAAGCTATCTATTGTTTTGTGTTGTGTGGTGTGTTGTTTATGCTATATATATATGTGTTGTGTGTGGGTGTGGGTGTGTGTGTGTGTGTGTGTTTATATATATATGTGTGTGTGTGTGGGTGTGTGGTGTGTGTGTGTGTGTATAGATGCTATATAAATATATAAATATATATATATATATAGCATATAGAGGTGTGTGGTGTTGTTGTGTGTGTGTGTGTTTTTTATAGCGATAATAATATCTATATATATAATATAATATAAGTATTAAGCATATACACACACACACCATACATACATATAATATATATATATATATATATAAAAAAAATATATATATATATATATAGATATATATAATAACATCACACAAACGTTATATAACAAAGAACATTATAGCAATATAATACAAATACTGACCACAGGATTGACATGCACATTGTGCAGAAAGCATGAAAACCAGTACTGGCATGTACAGTACGATTGCATTTTAGCAGTTTGATCCATGAAAAACTGCAAAACAAATCAACTGATGCGCTTCTTAAAGTCATGCTCACAGAAGCGTCTGAATGCATCCCAGATGTTGAGAGCAGCAGGTGTGTGAAGCAGCAGATGTGAAGGGGAAACCCATCTGAACACAGATAAGATGCATGCATGACAGAAGAGATGTTTTCTTCAGTGTTTCTGAAAGTTTGCTGGCGTTCAACAAGCTCATACGACAAACCCGGGAAGACTGTTTGTCTAGAAACTTTAAATGCACATTTTCCGCTTGTGATGCCTGAATGATAAGCGACAGATGATGATGCACGTGAAGTGATCTTAAAACTGATTCAAACTGGATTCTTCAGGAATGTCAGTCAAACTGGGAGCGTGCGAGAGATTTGACGTGGCACTTCAGAAGAAACTCACATTCACCACCAGAACACCTTGTTTTGTGTGCATATTTGACTAATTACATGCTTTACGAACTTTACGTATCTTCAAACTCAGACATCTGGGCCCAGGTGACAATGCTTTGAATAAAGTCGTGAAATATGAATTTCTTTTAATGCACTGAACTCAACAAGAGTGGTGTTTCATGCATACTTTTAATGCAGATGAAATGCATAAACTGTGTGTCTGAACTTACTTTTGAGTAACGTTAGATGATGATTTCAAAGGCTTTCCACACTCAAATAAAAGCGGAGTCTGTCAGACGGCGGACTGTTTTTAAAGTTGCACGTTTAATTTCGATGTAACAGTCAGAAGAGAGAAAGAGAGAGAGAGAGAGAGAGAAACAGCTGGCTGTGACACAGACAAGAAAAAAAAAACGAGAATCCCAAAACTTTTGAACTCACCTCAAACATAAGTCCAATCAAAATGAAAATCACCAAGCTAAACACAGTCGCGTGATTATGAAGGGAAACTACCGGGATGAAGAGACAAGGTAACTCTTGTTTCTCCTGCGAAAAGCCATTTTATAAGTTAGCGATTTTCAGCAGCGCTTCTTTTCCTCCAAATCTAAAACTTCCACGAATCACTCCAAACTTCAGCGAGCGCACTGCGCATGCGCGCTTTAGCCACGGACTGAATTTAGAGCGCATGCGCAGGAAGAAGCTAGGAACGACTCGTGTGCGTGTAAAAAAGGTGAAGTATTGGTTTCTTTCTTTTTTTCCCACAAATATTTTTACATTCAAAACCTAATAATTATTTATTAGGATATTATCATAATAACATGACTGACTTCCTGAACAGTAAATTTAGTCGTGCATTGCCATTGTTTCACAATGTATAAATATTGCTTAAAATTACACGCTATTAAATGAAATCGGGCATACATAAGCTATTTAATTTCAGATTTTATATATTATAATAATTAAATGACACGTTAATTAATAAAAAATGTAAACCATCAATTTCTCTAATCACAAACGACTGTGGTTGGTCTATACTGACCAGCGCTGAGAAAAGTAACACGTACCACGTGACAGCACAGCAACGCCTACGTGCCGCTGTTTGGATTCATTTACAGCTGAATAATGAAAATAAAACCTTTAAAAGCCTAACGTATCTGCGTTATTTCGCTACCATTCCACAAAACATCGTGCCTGTTATACTGTAGATTGTGTGTAGCAATGCATTTTCATTGTTATTAGTTCAGTGCCTTCCCTTTGCTGTTTAATCTGATACTTCATTCTATTAATCATTGTTTCCACTGTGTAATGTATATATGTTTGGTATATTCAGCAATTTCCTGCAATTTTATTTATGATGGTTATTTCTTCTGTGCACAGCACAGATAAAAATGAGCTTGATGACATTGCACAAGTGGAGACATATGTGAGAGACATATTAAAACAAGTTCATGATTCATGTGAAGTTAATTTAATGGCTAAATGGAATTCAGCATTAGAGCAAACAATCCACATCCAGGAAAACCAAACAAACTTTCATTCACATTATCTGCAAATCTCTATAATCTTATGGCTGAATTTGCTTGAAATTGTTGCAAATATTGGCCTGTTAATGGACACAACTCGGCACTATACTGTTTAAGCAGAGACATCCTTCAGATGCATGCAAATAATTATTAGATAGTACACACACTCTCAAAATGCCTTCATGAAAACAATGGAAAACACACACACACACACACACAGTGAGCACTTCAAACAGTGAAAAATCACTCCAGTGGATTATTCACTAAAATACCCCTGAAACATTGTATAGCCCTTCAGCCCCTGTCCAAGGCAAATGCATCGAACATACATCTTTATCTTTCATAAAAAATTTTTTTAGATGTCATTTATACAGAATTTTAATGAGCTCAAACTAAAAACAGTTGTGTTACAGTTGCACCATGCATCAGCCTTATAAATATTTGATAAATTCATGAACAAATCAATGAATAATAAAATACTAAATGAATGACTATATATATATATATTCAATAAATAATTGATATTACCGTAGGGTCAAGGTTAGTTTTTGAAACCTGAAAAGTACAAAATTGTGAAAAACTATAAACAAAATGACCGATCATTTGAAAGGCAAAACCAAAGATTTGTGGATAAGACAAAGTGAGAAATATCCAAGATACAAATGACTGAAGTACCAGCAGAAAAGATCAGAGAGCAAAATTCTTATGCAAGTGGAGCAATCTGCCATTACAAAACCCTAATTAATTATATGGTAATCTACATATGTTCTAAGGTGAGTTTTGTTTCTATTTTTGTCTGTATCAGGCACTGTATGCCAAAGACTGATAATCCAGACCACAGCCCTTCAGAAGAGTGGATTTACATCAGTCTGAGAGGATATGACTTCCACTGAACACCTGCAGCTCACAGGAAGATTGTGCTTTCGGCTCAAACCAACAGCATGTGGATTTTTATTGGTTATGTTCAGAATGGCTAACTTCCATACCTGCAGTAGAATATAAAGTACAAAGTAGGCGAATTTTCTATATGCATGAAATACACACATGACCTTTTTATCTCCTCTTTGACTAATTTGTTTGTACTGGCAACCATTTTGTCAGATAACTGGATCTATAAAATAACCATTGTTATTTTTTAGATGATAACTAGATGCCGCTTGTTTAATTTAACATGCGATGTGATGAGGTCATGTGATAATGTAACTTATTGTTTCTCACTTCATACTATTTCACATACTTATTAAAAAGTAGAAAGTATATACTGTGCAGTATTCCATTCTGAACATAAACAGAGAGACTGAAAACAGAAACAGAATTGTAAACATTCAAAAAAGTTTTTGTTCCTTCATACAGTATGTTTAAATATTGTACTCAATTCTAATGTCTTAAAATCATATCCAGGTTCAAGTTTCAGCTGCTTGTATTTTATAAATGAATGCCCCGTTCACACTGACAGTCAGGAAGCAGCTGTATGTATGTATGTATGGTGTGTGTATTGTATCTATATATATATATATACATATATATACTATGATATATACATATATATACAAAGTTTGGAGCAGTACAAAGTATAATGTATCAGCTAGGACACATTAATTTGATCAAAAGTGATAGTAAAGACTTTTATAATGTTACAAATATTTCTATTTTAAATCAATGCTTTTCTTTTTAACTTTCTATTCATCAAAAAATCCAGAAAAATGTATCATAGTTTCCACAAAAAAAAGAAAAAAAAAATAGTAAAGCATGTTTCAACATTAATAATCAGAAATGTTTTCTGAGCAGCAAATCAGCATATTAAAATAATTTCTAAAGGATCATGTGACAATGAAGACTGGAGTAATTATGCTGAAAATTTAGCTTTGCCATCACAAGAATAAGTTACATTTTACAAGATATTATAAATAAATAAACTGTAATAATATTTCACAATATTACTGTTTTTACCCTATTTTTGATCAACAAACTTTGAAGGTAGTGTATTTAATATATATATATTTGTGTGTGCGTGTGTGTGCATAATGTGTTTTGCTGCCACTAACAATTCACATTCTGGAAGGGAAGCAGTCTTGAAATTGAATCACATCATGAACAAGATGAATAAGTATTTTTGCATGAATGAAACTCATTGCCGACAATTTCTGACAATTCTTAATTTTTAAAAAAAATTACATCCCTGAACGTGGGCAAAGACAAATTACACAACACCATTAACTGCTTCTCCATCTTGCTTCACATGGATCATCTTCACTCTCATTGGTAGCTGCCATTGAAGCTCATTTGCATGACATTAAAGACACGCCCACATTGCAACAGTGCTGCTTATATTGTCTGGAAACGTTCACGCTGGAAACCGCCATCGGTGTGAATGCCATTTAAAGCTGCAGTTCATTTGCTGTTAAAAACCCGCCGTCCTCTTCCGGACCCCTGAGGGACAGAACTACCTGCCTGCGGGGGTCTCTGAGGTGTGTTCCAGAACCCTCCGGAAGCCCTTGTCCATTCAGTCCGGGCGCAGATGTGTAGCAGGGTCCCGCTCGTTCCAGAAGCCCGCGGGCGAGATCCCTGTGCAGCCCGCCATCTGTGGAAATGGGGCTCAACTCGTCCAGAGTTTCCAGGCCGGTTCCAGAGCTGAAACCGAAGGGCATCTCGCGGTTCAGACGCGGGTTACTGGAGATGCTGGGGGATTGTGGGTCGGCGCTGAAGTATAAAGTGGAGCTGAATTCAGTGAGGCAATAACTGGGCTCAGGACTTTCCCCAAAAACAGATTTTCCCTCCGGCGAGCTCCACTTGCATTCGGACTCAGACGACTCTAATGGGCTCTCCATTTCGAGATTGTCATCCGCTTCATCTTCCTCTCTGGCTTCACTCACACTCTCAAACTCATCCCTGCCATCGGACAGCGGCACCATCGTATTGTCCCGGCTTTCTGAGGTGGACACGCACCCGTCCTCTATGATCTCTCCCTTCCAATCCACCACCAGTATCCCAGACACGCCACCCGCCCCATACGCCCTGTTGATCTTAACCGGGTCACCGGTTTTCAGGGCGAGACGAATGAGCAGCCAGTGATGGTGGCGACACTCTCTGTCCGGCTTCACGCCGCAGCTCCCAGGATACTCCAGCAGAGAGCTGGGACTCCCAGAGAGGGAGAAGGAAGGATGAGAGGATGGGAAGAGGGGCCGGAGGAAGACTTTTGTCCCCCAGAGAAAAGGACGAATCGCCCTGCTGAAGACCCTCACAATCCATGTGCGCACGCTGACCTAAACCCAGAGAGATTTCAGTAGATTTGGGATGCAGGAAACGATAGTACAACATCAGGGACGTCAAACCTGAGAGAGATAGAGAGCAATTCATTTAATTTAACTGAAAAAGCTCAAATGCAAATGCTACTGGAGGAGGGAAGTTATGCATCTATAGCAACCAAATTTGTATTTGAAGTGCACATGTTTAGAAATCAATCACTTGGATCAGCATTTTCAAGAATAGCCTGTGTAATTAAATAAAAATTAAAAATAATTATTATATATATATAAGCCTCTTAGTAAATTAATATTGTTGTCATTTGAAGACATTAATAAGTTTAGGTTTATCCATTTATTTTACTGCAGTGAAACTACTTATAATTTTCGTGAATTTTTCAGAGACAGGAATATTTTTATGTAATATAGTTTCAAAGGTCTTGCTGAATAGATCCAAACAACTGCATAACAAAAAACATTTAGCGAGTGGGTAATAATGCTAAAAGTGCATGTTATATATGTTTATTTAAACACTACGAAGTTTGGGGTCTTTCAGTTTTTTTTAAGAACACAAGGACACATTAATTTGATCAAATTAAAAAGATATGTATAATGTTACAAATGACTTCTATTTCAAATAAATGCTGTTCTTTTAAACTTTGTATTTATCAAAGAATCCCCCCAAAAAAAGCATCAGTTTCCACAAAAATATTAGGCAAAACAACTGTTTTCAACATTCAACAAATCAGCATATTAGAATTAATTCTGAAAGGTCATACCAATGTATTAATATAAAAGAGCATTTTTTACTTTCGCATCATACCGGTTATTTTACACACAAAGATTTACCAAGTTAAACATCCCGTTTTTTAAAAATTTAATTAAAGTATTTTCCCCTCAACATATTTAATTTCTATGCAAATGAACCCAAAGCAAAAAAATGAAAACTACACTTTAACCATCAATGGGTATAAAAATACAAAACCGTTTCATTGCTTTAATGGGTGTCTCATTATTTTTCATAATTTGACACCTTTCTAATCGAGATCTGTTTTCCTTCCTATAATGCAAACTCTCACCGAGCAGAAAGCTGCACAGCACAGCAGTGGGGACGGTCAGCCTATCCCATGATGCATCAGTCAGGATGTCAGATGCAGCCAATAGCAGTGTAGCATTTTCCAGCAGCATCACCTACACAGCAGAGAAACAACGCAGCTTGATCGCTTAAAAGATTAGCTCCATCACATTTTGCATGAACTATTCCTTTAAATCCATATTCTGATATATATTGTGCATATTCATATTCTGCAAAAAGTTATATAGGCTATATAAGAATATGACAGTGTTTTTAATGGTGTAAACAGTAAATGTTACAGACCTAAACATTATAAGCAAAGATATTCTACAAATATATGCTGTCATAAAGACAGGAGATTGTGTGTGTTTGTACCGTGTAGAATCCCACCATCCGGAAGCGGGACGGGCTGTTCTTCACGTTGGAAGGAACAGATGCACGCCTCCCAGAATGATGTTAAACACGCGCCATGACCACTGACCCACATATACAGTATGTCAGTCTGCTGCGAGACCAACCACAGCGCAGCCATCAACCAATGAGACGCTGGGAGAAAATGAGACACACAATGATTAAGAGACATATTTTATACAAACTGAGAGATGAGGCCATAATATTATTAGTATTGTTTTTTTTTTTTTTTTTTCTGTGCGTTCAACTGTCAACTACATTAGCTATAGAAGCTGTTCACAGGTTGTATATTTTTGAGGAAATTGCGCTTAATAGTCAGTAAAATAATGTCACAATGCAAAAAAAGTAAAGAAAATAAATTTAGACAATTTAATTTTTGCAAAATACTTATTTTTAGTGCAATTTTTTTTCTTTTTCTCCATTTTAGCATGAAATCATACACTACTGTTTAAAAGTTTGGGGTCGGTACGTCAAGGCTGCATTTATTTGATCACAAATACAGCAAAAACATTAATATCGTGAAGCATTTTTACAGTTAAAAATAACTTTTTTATTTCATTATATTTGAAAATGTAATTTATTCCTGTGATGGCAAAGCTGAATTTGGTGCTCATGAAAAATGTCTTATTATTATCAATGTTGAAAACAGTATTGCTGCTTAATATTTTGTGGAAACCGTGATACATCTTTTTGTTGTTGAATTGGACGAATAGAAAGTTCAAATTATACAGCATTTATCTGAAATCTTGTAACATTATAAATGTATTTTTTTCTTAATTCTTTTTTTTCTTAATAATGTTGTTGTTGTTATTGTGTGTGGTTGTTATGTACTACTGCAGCTTTTGAGTCAAAGACAAATTTCCTGTAAAGGACAATAAAGTATAACTCCAACTCTAACTTTATTGGTAATTTACAAACAAATCCTGAGCATGCACATCTAAAATCCTCATTCTCCTGGAGTTGATGTGACTCAGACTCACCTATGACCCCGATGACCCAGCAGCCGAAGGTGCGGGTGAACAGGGCGAGACTGGTGAAGCGGGCGGCTAACATGCCCATCCTCCACAGCAGCTGAAACAGGAGCGACGCCGGTGGCATTTGCAAATGCCCGGGACAGATCAAACAACAGGCCCGGCTGTAGAGCACCAGCGCCCAGGACAGCGACAGCAAACACATGGCATCACACACAGCAACTGCAAAAACACATACATGAAGAGTGCAAAGTTTTTATCTACAGCATCAATGTTGCCTTTAGCATCACCAAATGGAATTGCATAAACAATGACTGTTTTCAAACAGGTTTCTATCTCAAGACTGACCTGGAGATGAGAGTCCGTAGTCGGTAATGGTGAGAGCGTACGTCTGCAGGAGTGTCTGTGGTAGAGTCATCAGCAAAACCTCCAGCAGACAGGTCTGCATTCTACATCACCTCCTGCGCATGCGACTGTGAAGAGCCCTGAGTTGTCCATTCACACACACTGCAGTCCCAAAACCTAACACACAACACACACATTACAATGAAACTCATGCGATAGAATTTGTGAGAGAACTGTAGAAGATTTGTGAGCTGATTAAAAGTTAAAGGAATAGTTCACCCTAAACTGAAAATCAGCGGAATATTTACTTACCCTCCAGCCATTCAAGATGTAGATGAGTTTGTCTCTTCACCAGAACAGATTTGGAGAAATGTAGCATTACATCACTTGCTCTCCAATGGATCCTCAGCAGTGAATGGGTGCCGTCAGAATGAGAGTCCAAACAGCTGATAAAAACATCACAATAATCCACAAGTTATCCACACCACTCCAGTCCATCGGTTAAAGTCTTGTGATGTGAAAAGCTGCATGTTTCTAAAAAACAAATCCATCATCAAGGAATTTTAACTTAAAACTGTCACTTCTGGACCAGAAAACAAGTCCATAATCCATTATAATGCTTCCTCCAGTGTAAAAGTCCATCACCTGTTGTCCTCTCGCATCAAAATCCACTGACATATTTTTTAGAAACTGCTTAGGACTGTTTTCACTTGTAAACAGTGCTTGATCTGTGCATATTTCTCTCCTGGTTCAGACAAGATGAGTTTTTCAACTGAAGAAAGCAATATTATGAATAGAGAAAGCAACTGTTTGAAGTTAAAAACCTTAATGATGGATTTCTTTCTTACAAACATGCAGCTTTCACTTCACAAGGGCATTAATTGATGGACTGGAGAGGTCTGGATTGCTTGTGGATTACTGTGATGTTTTTATCAGCTGTTTGGACTCTCATTCTGACGGCACCCATTCACTGCAGAGCATCCATTGGTGAGCATGTCTGATGTAATGCTACTTTATGTAAATCTGTTTCTATGAAAAAAAAAAACTCATTCTCATCTCTTAATGGTTGGGGGTGAGTGCATTTTCAGCAAATTTTTATTTTTCCATTATCCGTTTACTAGCATGTCATGTAACCATTAACCAACATCAGAGATCTGTGAACATGCGTATGTATCATTAAATTATTGACATACAAACTTAAATTCTCAGGGGGTAAATATTTTATATCTAAATTGTCGGCAGTGAAAAAGATTTTGGAAACCCCTGGAGTAAATAAACAGAATTGTAATTCGATGGAATTATTTCTTTTTAAAAGATGCACAAACACACACACACACACACACACCTTTTGAAGATGCCCAGGTGAAGTGTGTGTATGATGAAATTGTAGCATGTCCGTTTATCTCCGTCGGCCCTGTACCACCTGAAACTCAACACCTGCACCAGTGACCCCGGCAACAAGAGGGCAAAGGTCAGTCCGGCCAAACACAGCTCCCCCTGCCACAGGTAGAAGCCCACACAGCAGACCACTGATGAACAACACAGAAAACATGTGTCATCATCAAACTCCATCTGTGTACTTCAGTATGTTTTTGTGTTGTATGAGATTATCTCTACAATATTTGACATAACAAAAGAGCAGTGAAATGGGATGAGATTATATCACAGTAAATCCAGGTTAAAATGTTATATGATGAAAACTATTCTGTAATCTGTCATTTCTGACAGTAAAGCGCTGCTAGATCAGATGTTTTCAATGATCTCTAAATCTCTAAACCTGCTTTGGAACAATATTTATTTTGAAAAGTGCATTTCAAATACCTTTTAAGTTTCTGTTCAGGTTTATACAACTAACAATACTCTAATAGTGAATAGGAAATAAAACACCCAATGTGTAAATATTTTCCAGATTAAATTATAATTATAACATTTTGCTGGATCTATCTGCAGCTTTTGACACTGCGAATCATCAGATCCTTCTGTTCACCCTCTCATCACTGGGCATCACAAGAACTGCATTTCACTGGTTTGAATCCTATCTCACAGGTAGGTCCTTCAGGGTGGCTTGGGGAGGAGAGGGTTCCAAATCACATCAACTGGCCACTGGGGTTCCTCAGGAATCAGTTATTGGACCCCTTCTCTTCTCCATATACACTACATCACTGGGATCCATCATATAGGCACATGGTTTCTCCTACCATTCCTATGCTGATGACACACAGCTCTATCTTTCATTTCAAACAGATGATCCAATGATAGCTGCACAGATCCCAGGCTGCCTGGTGAACATCTCGGCATGGATGTAAGAACATCACCTACAGCTCAACCTGACAAAAACTGAGCTTCTTGTCTTTCCTGCCACCCCAACTCTACAGTATGATTTCACCATCCAGCTACAACAAGTTTTGATGACCAGATGACTTTCAAAGACCACATTGCAAAAACTACTCGATCTTGCAGGTTTGCACTGCACAACATCAGAAAGATCAGGCCCTTTCAAACGGAGCATGCTGCACAATTTCTTGTCCAGGGCCTTGTCATTTCTAGGCTGGACTACTACAATGCTCTTCTGGACTTCCATCATGCACAATCAAACCTCTTCAAATGATTCAGAATGCAGTTAGTAGTGACAGAGCATGACAACGATCCAAAAAAGGGCCACAAACACCTCTCTGATCTCCCTGCAATATGGCTAACGGTGCGGTCTGAGCTCTACAATGAGTGAGCGATGCCTCGTGGTACCATCACAGAGAGGCAAAAAATCACTTTCCAGAACATTTTCATTCACAGTTCCTGGTTGGTGGAATGATCTTCCCACCCCTATCCAGAATGCTGAATCCCTGACAATTTTCAAGTGATCTCTTTCATCAACATTTGAGTGCATCCTAAAAAACAACAACTTTGCTTTCACCTTCCTTAATCCCCCGTCTAGTACTTGTATTTGTACTAATCTAAACAATGTCTGAAGCTTTTATTACGTATTATGAATAGATGTCGACCGATTGATCGGCCGATTTTTGGCATTTTTAAAATTAATCGGCATCGGCCGATTGTGCTGCAAATTAGGCCAATTTATAGGCAGGTTTAGGTGCAGGAATAGATTTTCAAAAAGGCTTATACTTCGTTGAATAAAATGAGTGTTTCACGTTTCAAAATTAAAATGCAGCAAGGGTGTTTTTTTGGTTTATATGAATGTGCTTTGAAAAGGAACAGACATCTCCAGAAGAAAAGCTTCTATGTCATTTTCATGTTGTCTTTGTATGCCCATATAGGGTATAATCTAAATTATAAATAACAGGTAATGCATGATAAAAGTAGCCGCTGTATTAGAATACAGCCGTTATTTATCGGGGGGGAACAAAGGGGGGAAACGCTCTTATATCCCGCCAACAGCCGACTCCTGCTGGCAGAGAAAGAATTTGCATTTGCAAGTCTGTGAGAAACACTGGTGTCCGTCAGCAAACAAACAAAAAGCATGCTTAAGAACTGTTTTGAGAAGGTGCTTAAGATTTGAGCCATGTATTATTACTCTGAATTAAGCTACTACTACTATTACTATCTTGCACCCTGCAATAATCATTTACTCAAACTCACTTTTATGAGATGAAGCGGAAGAAAAAAAAATCGGCCAAAAAAATCGGCATCATATATCGGCCATCGGCTGCCCTGATTTCTAAAGCGGCGACTCTTAATTATGAATGAATTGTGGAATCATCCAATTGTAAGGTGCTTTGGATAAGTTGTCTACGAAATGTGAAATAAAGGGTGATGTAAATATAATACAACAAAAAACAATAATTAATAAATGATAATGTTTTTTTTAAACCACATTTTTATAAATGAAATTATAATTTCTATAATTAAAATAAGAAATCTTAATTTCAATAAATGTATATTGTACAAAATTGTATCTTCTAAAATCAATGTCAGGGTATTTACATGGTGCTCCCTTGGTATTTTTTCTGTTTAAGTATTACTCGTCCACCCACAGCTTCATCATGTAAAACAGAGGGACATCAGTGGTATAATTAACTTGCAAAAACAGCTAATAAAAAAAAAAAAAGTTGTTGTCAGCGGCGGATCCGGTTTCTCCATCGTCCTGTCAAAATATTTGACATCATGCTTCAGGATATTTAAAGAGACTGTAACGTACATCCCATAATAAAATTATGCGGGTTTGCCTTTAACTGGCACCCAAGCTGGGTACACATACTAATGTTGGAGGCATGTCCATCCATCGTGATGCAGAGTACCCTTATGCCACGCTCATGCAGCTCCTCCAATGCATGCAGAATTAACACCTTCTGTGTATCTGGTGACAGAGTGTTGGTGAGGTAGTAGGCAATTGGAGCATTCCAATGTCCTTGTAAGCCAACCACCATGAAAACAAGAGCCTCTGTGGCAACATCTGTTTCATTCATACCATCCCCCATATCAACAAATCCAGACATGTTCTGTGTCTGAGGATTGTACTGAATGTGTTTCTTGATGGCCATGGCATCCAACATCAGAGTTACACATCCATATTTAGCTGGGTCTTCCACTTGTCGTCTTTTCAGCATGTCCAACATCATCATGTTGAGGCCAGGCTTGGCATCCACAGAACTCATCCACCTTCATAAAATGAAAAAGTAGTTATTTAATGTATTAAAGTATTTCGTAAAAGTGCAATCAATGAAATGAAGAATACCTCTGTAATGTATGTGGATGTGGGAGGCCAAGATGAAGAGATTTTCTCAAATAATTGTAGGCTTTTGGACCATGTAAATGAAGAGTGAGGGCAAACTCCCTCTGCTCTTTTGTGTACTCATCGCCCTGTTTTGACAAGAGGTCTACCGGAAGATCTGAAATTCATTTAGAACAGACTAACTAGTAAGTGCTCTTCCCATTAAAAAAGTAAACAGAGTCTAAAAAGATGTTATTTTCATTTTACCAGAGTAGAAACTGAGTCTCTCCTTCAGATCTTAATTTATGAGGTTCTTTCCCTGCAGATCCTCTAGAAGATCACACACAGTCTTCTTTGCCCTCCGTTCCCGGTCCTTTACATTGCTCAACTCGTGCTCTAAACTCTCCACTCTAGCCAAGGCTTCACGGAGTCTGTGAGTCAATGCATAGGGGTGGTCCTATTAGAGAAAAGAATTAAAATATTTTGAGTAATGTTAATTTCACACGAAACACAGCCTCAGCTGTTTGGGGCATAACTAGTACAATATTCTGTCAGCTGGCTTGCATTCTTAAACATGCTGGTGTTGAATATGCTTCCCTGGCTGACGCTGACACACACACACACAACCCCCCATACCCTCTGCCAGCACTCGCAGAACGCAACGCTACGCCACACACACTACCCATATCCTCACACACATCCACGCACGCACAACAACACTACCCTCTCTCACACACGCCGCAGCACACACCACACACACACACACACACCCACCCACTACCCCGCTCCTCACGCATGCGCGCACGCACGCACGCACGCACGCACACTACCCTCTCCTAAACACACACACCACACGCTTTGCGCGCTGGCGCACACCACACAAACACAACACACACACACCACACTACCATCGCCTCACACACCACAAGCAAGAACGCACACACAACACCCCCATACCCTCTCCTCACAACACACACCCAATACCCCTCTCCTCAACACACGCACGGCACACACACACCCCCACTACCCCCTTCCGCACCACACACACACACACACGCACGCACACAAAAACACACACACAACACACACACACACAAACAAACAATCACCCACAAACCCACTGGATAGCAGGGGGATTGAGGGGAAATTAGGTTAAAGGACTATTCTCATCAAAATTCTCATCATTTACTCAGCCCCCTTCCATCCCAGATGTGTAAGACTTGTTGATTTGAACACAAATATTAGGATTTTAGAGTTTTTAGAGGAGTAGGTTGATAGAATGAAAGGAGACAAATTGTGTAAAAATCTCCAGTTCATGATCAGGCGAACAATGAAAATCACACACATACCATCTGAGATGAAATTAGAGCAAATAAATGACAACAATTTTTCATTTCTGTGAGGAACAATTGTTTAATCTCATGACCCCTAAATCCAACTGCCATCAGTGTTTGTGTGTGGGTCAAAGACAAAGTGCGTTTCCAGCATCAAACAAATAAAAGTATAATTTCCCCAATATTTTGACATTTTATTGTCTCAAAAGTTATTTGAAATATGAAAGTAGACAATTTACTTGCATTTAAGATGTTTTTATGCATTTAAAAATGACATTTGTAAATGTAATTTGATGCGGACAACACAATGGTGACATCTGGTCTTTGACATAAATGTATATATTCATGTTTGCAGGTGTAGAGGTTTGTATATGCGGAATGTGTCTCTGACCAGAAAAAACATGGCAGAAAGAAAAGATAGCGACTGTTGTTTTGAATATGACCATAGCCATAATGCTCACAGTTGTTCTAGTCTTAACTAGTACAAATACTCACAACATTAGGCAGAGGAGGTTCCATCAGTCCACTGACCAGCTCTCCTCAGCTTTCCTCGAGGCCTCTGTTTTCCTGCTTGCCACAGGCTAAAATAAATATGAAATGTTACTAACTATTTCATGTCAAGCTATCAAATCCTTATAATCCAGTGAAGATGAAACCTACTCTTTGTAGATGAGGGGGAAAGCTGAAGATCGATGGTTTAGCTCCATCCCTAATCCTCACAATTTGACCTGTCCTGCATAGCACGGAGGACTCGCTTGCGGAGAAACCTTCTCTTCTTAGAGCTACTTCCCACTGCCTCCTCAACTCTTTGTTTTTGGGAAACCTTCAGTGTGTGAGAAGAGTTAGCTAACGTCTGCTAGCCAACTACTAACGGTTAACGTTAAATTAGATTCATGCCGCTTAGCCGAAACGAGTAGGTCGGCACAAGAGTCAGTTTTGAGAAAAAAACGGCAATATAAATGAATATCTGGATTACGGGCAATTTAGTTTATGATATATAATTTACCATACGCTAAAACTATACAAGAAAGAATGTAACATTTCTGGTTTCCTAGACTCGCAGCTAAATAGCGATATCGCTAGCTATTAATAGTCTGACTCCGACGGTCAATTACTGTCAAGTTGTGTCAACAATGTTTTAATGACCAAATACAACCAGATCAGTGTCAGTCAACAACTTTTCAGTCTTACCTGTGAAAAGTAATTCCCCGAGGCCTATTTTCAATTGTGCGGCGGTTTGTACAGCCCCAAGCAGCACACGACTGAGGCATTTTCTCGAGTCCACTTATGAGAATGATGGAAAAGATGCCCGCACCAAGATGGCGGCGACGTAGACGTACGATCCAGCGGCCAATGAGGCGTATAGTTATTTATATGTCTAGGTTTCTGACAACACAAGAGAAAAATGTGATATCAGCTGGAGCTATCTCTCTCTCTCTCTCTCTCACACACACACACACTCAATCACTCATTCACTCTCTCTCACACACACACCACACACCCACACACACAACACACACCACACACACACACACACAAACCACCACACACACACACACACACAATGTTATTTTAAAAAAACGCCACACATGTATTTAACACTCTGGTATGTTCGTGTCAGTTGATTAGAACGGAATTTTTTTTTGTTGAATTTCATCGGAATAGTACGCAAACTCGCTGATTTTATGGCAGTAGTTAGTGACAAAAAAATAAAAGAAAATAAAAAAATCGGGGACTTGATTCGACAAAAAACAGCTAAGGTCAAAAAAATAGTACACTTGTGTTCGCGGTCCATCACGATTGACAAAAAAAAAAGACAGCAATGAAGGCGGTAACACTCTAAATATCAAGCGTGGCAAAACAGGACCCCCCCCCCCCAGTCCCCCCTCCCCCCCCCCCCCCCCCCCCCCCCCCCCCCCCCACCCCCCCCCCCCCCCCCCGCCCCCCCCCCCCCCCCCCCCCCCCCCCCCCCCCCCCCCCCCCCCCCCCCCCCCCCCCCCCCCCCCCCCCCCCCCCCCCCCCCCCCCAGACAAAAATATCTGAAATAGTGAACTGGAACACAAAGCATTTTGCAATACTTGAAAGTAAAATCAATAATTTAGCCACAATGGAGTAAAAACACAGACACAAAGGAAGGGGTTACACTCTAAAACTTCAAGAGTACAAAACAGGCACACACACTCACTTACACTCTATTATACACACAAATGAACTGGTGTGGCTGTTACAATATTGCAAAATTGAGCCAGAAGACTCAAATAAGAGGTTGAAATCAGATTGATTAACCTCTGATTAAAGCAATCCTGTGTTATATTGTTAATTTTGTTGTTGAATCTCTGATGTTATGTGTAATACAATTTTATCTTTGTGTTCAGGTTATGCAAAAACTGACATTTCAAACCAACATAAAAAATAAAATAAAAATCTAAACCTTCACAAAAAGTTCAGGTGTTTTTCTTTTTTTACTCCCACCAGATGGAACTAATCTGCCTTCAAAAATTGGATTTTAAAGGCATTGACTCTATTTTAACACGAAATACTGCCATAATTACAAAGTAATAGAAAAATATTTATTTATCATTTTCATTGGGAAAAATTTATAATAATGATTGCATAAATATTAAATAGTACCATGGAATTCTCTCAAAATACAAAAGAAAAAATATATCCACACAAAAAGAATTACATTGTTTAACTGAAAAAAAGTTTGAATTTAGGTGTCGGTCACTTTTGACACGAACAACACAAGGGATCCACCAAATGAACAATACAGAGGGTTACATGTGTTAATCTATTTAATGGTTGTTTAAATAGCAAAATATTCTGAATTACTGTAAAAACTTAAACAAAAAAATCACAAAATAGCACAAATGGGGAAAAAAAATCATAAAAAAAGAAATGAAGCACGGTTTAGGCAACAGAAATGTAGGTACAATTATAACGGAGAAAAAAGCCAGTTTTCTGAAAGTTGCATTTATGAAATACTCGTGACTGAGAAAATTAACTTCATTCATAGCTGACTCTTTGTCGAATGCTTGCTTGGTTTTATTGTGTCATTATACAAATATGATATTACACAAATTTGGTGATATGGGAAAAACAAAAATAAAACCCAGTGGACAAATGACCCTATCTCCGTAAAGCTTTAACATCTTTGTCAGTGTTAGTTAACACATAACTCCAGAGACTGCAACATTTAGTACTGTGCGTTTAGATGTTATTCATATAACATATATTACACACTATCATTCAAGTTTTGGGTCAGTAAGATTTTTATGTCTTTAAGCTCACAGAGGCTGCAATGATTTGAGCAGAATACAATTAAAAACAACAATATTTGACAATTATTAATTTAAAATAAACTGTTCTATTTGGAATATATGAACATGTAATTAGTCTGGTTATCAAAGCGGAATTTTCAGAGGAAACAATCTTATTCTTATCAGGTTGAAAAACAGTTGTGCTGTTTTTATGGAATTCTTTGTTTAATAGGATTCTTTGATGAATAGAAAGTTCAAAAGAACAGCATTTATTTGAAATATATTTTTTGTTACATTATAAATGTCTACTGTTATTTTTAGATCAATTTAATGCATCCGTGCTAGAATAAAAGTGTTAAATGTATTCAAGAATAAAATATCAGACAGACAATTTACTGATCACCGTCCTGTTTAATGCAAACCTTTGGAGCAACAGAGCTGGACGATTCATGTGTCATTGTTTGGACCTGTGCTGCTCCCTGCAAGTGCCCAGATCACCTGATACATCTTCTTTATAGACTCCGCCTCCATGCCAGCCTCAAGCTTCACTGCACCTTCACTCAGATCAAACCTCTGGATCTCATCATTGGCTCGGCACAGCTGAGAGGCGGAGTCTGTGAGGCTGGAGGCGGGGCAGAACTGGTGCAGGTGGATCTGCAGGAGCAGTGTGGGCAGCATTGGGAGTGCGGGCTGACGTGCAGGCGACTGTGCAGCCGCAGGTGGATGTGCTGGGTGAAGCTGGCGAGGCATTGCTTACAGGCATACGGCCGTTCGCCCGAGTGCAGCCGCAGGTGAGTCTTCAGGTTACTGCAGCTGCTGAAGCGCATGTTACACACCTGCACACAAGACACATCATATGAGCATTTGAGATCTCGTTTGACTCTCCTAGACAGCAGTGAGATGTTCCTCTGTGTGTTCTTACATGGCATTCATATGGTTTTTCTCCCGTATGAACCTGAATGTGCTTTTGAAGGTGAGCAAGCTGGGAAAAGTTCTTTCTGCAGATATTGCACTTGTATGGTTTCTCACCGCTGTGAACTCTCAGGTGAACCTGGAGATCAGAAAGCCGAGAACCGAGAGAGATTAATAAAAAATAAAATAA
Source organism: Sinocyclocheilus anophthalmus (assembly GCA_018155175.1). Classification (NCBI taxonomy): domain Eukaryota; kingdom Metazoa; phylum Chordata; class Actinopteri; order Cypriniformes; family Cyprinidae; genus Sinocyclocheilus; species Sinocyclocheilus anophthalmus. Next base: position 293,104 of record JADLZN010011821.1, read on the forward strand.
AAAATGTATTGTATAACATACACTGCCATCCCAAAAAAAAATATATAATATATATATATACAGCAAGGACACATTAAGTTGATTCAAAAGTGCAATAAAAACATTTATAATGTTACAAAAAATTTCGATTTCAGACAATGCTGATAAAACTTTCTACTCATCAAAGAATCGTGAAAAAAAGTACAAGTTTCAACAAAAAACTAAAATAAATAAGTAAAGTAAATAAAGAAACTGTTTTTAACATTGATAATAAATGTTTCTTGAGCAGCAAATCAGCATATTAGAATTCTGAAGACTGGAGTAATGATGCTGTACATTCAGCTTTGCATCACAGGAATAAATTACTTTTTAGAATATATTAAAATAAAAAAACAGCTATTTTAAATTGTTATAATATTTCAAAATATCACTGTTTTACTATATTTTTGATCAAAGAAGTACATCCATTATTGAGGCATAAGAGATAATTCAAAGACTAATTTCAAATTAGATATACTTTTATTTTGCTATATTGAATTCATTTAATTAATATTTATATTATATATATATATAATTTAATGAAGAATATATGTCTATATATTAGATTATAAGTATGTTTTTAATACTTAAGTTAAACTAAAATGAAATTGAGAACTGAGCATTGGCAACTAGTGAAAATAAATATTAAAAAAAGTTTAATATTTTATTTTATTTCAGATAACGTTTATTTTTTTAAGTAAGAAAAATGCTTTATGGCTTTAGTTGTAGTTAATTATAAAAACTCTGCTATATAGATAGATAGATAGTATCTTTTCAACAAGCTTTAATTAAATAAAAAATAAATTAAAAGGTACCAGTAAAATTACATACAACGTGATTATATATCATCATCATCTCGGACTTCCTTCATTGAACCACTAACACTGCAATGTTAATAATCCATGTACCTTCAGATTGGACAGCTGACTGAAGTTCTTCTCGCACACGTTACATTTATACTGAATCTTTCCATTCTGTCGCTGTAATGGATACGGTAAAGCCTTGTAACCTACAAACTGTTGCTTTTGGCCAACCTGAGACGCTGTGGTGTGGCGGGTGGAGGCGGAGACACATGAGGAAGCCACGCCCATCTGAGGTGAGTCTCTCTGGGCTGTGATGTCATCAGCACTAAACACTTGAGCCGGAGACGGATTGGTTGCATTACTGAGGCCTGACAGTTGATTTGTGGAGTCTTTAGGATTTGTTTCTCTCTTTGCGGAGTCTGTCACTTTAATTTTGGGGTCGCCTCTATTAGTCAATGCTAATGAAAGACGATTCTCATTGGATGCTGGATGCAAGAGAGATGGATACATGTGGATAAGTGGAATTTTATGGGATATATGTGGTGTTGTTTGGCCAAATCCCATTGGCTGGTGTGACGGCGCGTATTGAATAACAGGCCATATATACACTGGCATAGAGGATTGTGGGATAGTAGAGGTGTATACATGTTTTCCTACACTAGATGCCATTTTCAAGTTTAAAGGGATCTCAGAGATGCCATTAGTCATTGAAAATAGAGGTAATTTTGGATTCTGCAGGTCTCTGGTCACTTTTTCTCTATATTTAGTTTGTGTGATGGCGCTAAACGGTTTGTTTGGAGGAGTTTCAGTGTGATGATCAATCCAGGGATCCAGGATCTCAGTGACCGTGTGACCTCGCTTTCTCTTCCTCACTTGATCTTTACCCTGAGAAGAAGCTGAAGCAGGAAAAGAAACATAATATTCAGAAACATTTGAGAGAATGGTTCAAATAAAAGCAAAATCCTTAAGGCAAGACACCCCAGCTGAATAGGGTAAAAAAAAAAATTTAACTAATGGATATATCCCCAGTTCAATTATTACATTAAGAATTGCAAAAAAAATTGTATTACAAGTTTTCTAAAAGGTTATCTTTAAATATGCACCAATTTGCATACATTTCCAAAACAGAAATTCGAACATTGAATAAAGTCAGGTTCAAAATGCTTATTTCATTTTGTCGACATATTCGAGTTAAAGGTTTTTACTGAGGGGATTTCGGATTTATCTTTTTATCACTCCATAAATCAGAAAATATGGGCAACAGCCAGATGTCTTCAGGAACAAAATGTACAAAATTACAAATTATTTATATTTCAAATCATTCCAGGTGTATGGCTCAGAACTGATGTGGCTGTCACTCACAGTGTGTGGGAAGTGGCTGTTTTAGACAGGCAGTTCTGAGGCTGGTGCTCATTGGCTGCTTGTGTTCTAGGCTCCGCCCCACCAGCAGCTCCTCCCCCGGCATTAGAACCTTCATGGCATAGAAGTAAATCTGCATTCCAATTTGGAAAGCGGCAAGATTCTGTTGCCAAGGAGACGAGGCATAGTTTACAAAGCGCATCCAGTTGCTGCCTCTCTCATCCTCACAAGACAGGAAGTGATGCAATCGCCCCTCTGAGAAGATCTTTGAAAGTGAATGAAAAAAAAATCAGCACTGACATTTTAACAGAAGATTTAAAATTATACATTAAAGAATCAAGTTCTTTTTTTCTGCCTTTATCATCCACCAGTGTTAGTATGAGATATAATCGTAATAGATATGCTTAGCAAGCACTAATAAACATCCTGACAGGTTTAGGAAATGAAACTGTGAGATTAGAGTTGTGTTCTCAAATTGAAAGTGCACATCTGTTTGTGCGAGCGAGCGACTGTGTGAAAGTGAGAGGTTGTGGTTTAGTTGTTGATTCAGTCTTTTAGCTGCTGGTTGAACAGCTCGATTGTTTGACCTTACAACCCTTACGAAAAAGAAGTTTATTCAAGTGTGCTATTAGTATACTTCTTTTAAACTAAAAAATAGGAAAGTATACTTTTAGTCTACTTTTTATGTACTTCTCAGAAATGGGCTTTATGTACTTCTCAGAAATATACTTAAAATGACATTTAAGTATACTTGACTTATTAGACTTATTATGAGCCTACTTAGAAAAAGTCTTGAGCTATACTTGTGTTCCTAGAATCCGTGTTTTCATTGTTATACTGTAGGGGGCGCTAGTACACATCTTCTGTACAGAATTTCCAAAAAACACAAGTGAAGAAGAAACCGAAACAACAGATGTTTCCACATGTATTCTAACACGATCATCAGACATAAAACAGCATCAAAACTGTGTAAAGTTGATGTAATGTCGACCAATGAAGAGGTAATAATGACTGTCAAGCTTTGGGTGTTGATCGATTATCATTCTGAATCCAATTCATAGTCTTTTTTTCAGCTTTTTGTTCAAAATGTTGTTTATTTCTTTTTTATTATTATTTATGAAACTTACCCACATTCAAGTGTTTAAAAAGAATGCATGAAGCTACAATAAAATGTTTTTTTGTTCTAGCTAAAAGCAGATACCCTATTCTTTCTTTTTGTGTTTTGTATGTTCAGATATTCATAAAATATATACAAATGAATACCTAAATAGGGACATAGTAGTATACTTAAAGTATGATGTAAAGTTCACTTAAAGAAAACTTACGAGTATACTTGCAGTATAAAACTACTAAACTAGTAGTTTACTGAGACTATACTTCAGTGTACTAAAAATGCTACTACAAGTATTTAATTAGTAAACTATCAGTATACCTATAAGTTCACTTTTAGTATAGTTGCAGTACAAGCTAAAACTATTGTTGTAAACTAGTTGTGTACTTAAAGTTTACTACTGTTATACTTAAAGTATACTTTTGTATACTAGAAAGTGGGCCAATTTAGTGCCAAGGAGTATTGAAATAGTACACTGACAAGTATACTACTAGTACACTGATATTTGTATACTTACTACATAAAGTATACTTAAAAATATACCTGAACTTTACTTAAGTATACTTAATAAAACAAACTTGAAGTATACTACTTTTTGGTAAGGGAACACCTGTTTCTTTCTCTCGTCGTTCTCTTTCCTCTTCCATTTTTTCAGTTAGTTCTCCCCTGTCTACACCTTAAACTTAAGAGCTCTGCACTGGCAACGCTTTGCAATTTGATGTGGTTATACGAGAGAGGAAATTCATTCCATTAGAGTTATATTTTACCCCTCTTGTATAATTTAGTAAATATAAAACATATGTGTCACTAGGTTCACAAAGTTTGCGGTGGTCATTAAGATTTATTTTACACAATCTCTTCTGGCTCACTAATGCTGCATTTATTTAATCAAAACTACAGTAAAAACAGTAATATTGTGAATATTATTACAATTTAAAACAACTATTTTCTATTTTAATATATAGTACCACTGTAATTAGATCCTAAGTGATCAAAGCTGAATTTTCAGCATTATTACTCCAGCCTTCAGTGTCACATGATCCTTCAGAAATCATTCTACTTATGCTGTGGAGTTGTGCTCAGAACCATTTATTTATTCATTAAGCATTGTTTGAAAACAGTTGTCACTGCGTTCATCATTATTTGTGAAATCAGAATACTTACATGTATTATAAGGACTAACGTTAACAAAGAACAGCGTTCATCTGCAATATTCTTGTGCTGGCAGCATTATAGATTTGGTCTGTGTATCCACTAACAACTTTTAATCAAGTCACTGCATTCTTGCTGAAGAAAACCTTGACCCCAAACTTTTAAATAGTATTGTAAATTCTCAGTCTAAATAACATAAGGATTTTTTGGGGGGGGGTATTTCCTACTGTATAAACCTGTCAATATAAGACATTTCTATAATATGACATTTTTAATATCTCAAAATTTTGGATGCATTTTTGCCCTGTAAATTTGTACATCAGAAACATTGACTGAATGTGACGTGTGAAATTCAATGGAACTGCAAGTGAATCAGAATGATCTATTAAGGTTTTCCTGGAAACCTTGTTCTCTCTTTTTGTCTGTGTGTGTGTGTGTGTGTGGTGTGCACTCCTGTCAGCACTTTCCTTGCTGAGTCAATGTGTGAGCACGAGTGTGTGAGAACCGAGTGTGTAAGCTTTAACTGGCAATGTCAGCGAGGAGCAGTGCGGCAGAGAAACCCAACACAAGCACACACCTCTGAAGCATGACTGGTAAATATGAACCCCAATGACTCAGAATGGTTTTCGATCTCTCTCTCTCTCTCTCACACACACACACACACCCACACACACACACAAGCTTCATATCTTTCTCACATCTACTAACGTACCATCCAGATGTGTTTTCCGTGGATGTTTGCAGGCATATCTTCAGGGTGGAGATGTTGTCCGAGCAGTGGGCCAAAGAGGGTCCCTAAAGGAATGACCTCAGTGGTGAAAACACCCAGCACCTTCTGATGACAAAAGACTAGAACATTAAAAAACTATTTGCAAAAAAAAAAAAAATTATAATAATACTTTTTGTGGTTAGACAGCTGCAGACATTACTGCAATTTCTTTAAAATAAATAATTGATACTATTTGTACCCAAATACAATTAATGTAGTGTCATTTTAGTAGCTTGGATACTATTATAGTTAGTCTTAATATTTGTAATTATGTTTTTTAAAACTATTTTTTAGTTTTATTTGAATTAAAGCTAAGTTTTTAGTAATTTAAGTTTTTAATGTTTTTGCCATTTCTATAATATATATATTAAAGATTTATGTCGTTATTATTATTATTATTATTTCAGTTTTAGTTATTTTATTACATCAAATGTTTTAGTTAACAATAATAAATACATTTTTAAGTGTCCAAATAGGTTTTTGGGCCACTGTACATGTATGCATGTATGTACCTGATTGTGATATGCAAATCTGAGGTTTCTGGATAATGATGTCTGGGCTCTGGTTTCTTTCCACCCATCAAAGTCTGGCTCATCATCTGTAACAGGATGGTTGTGTCGCACATCCACTTTCTGCTCCTCAGTTTGTATAGTGATGCTCTCGTTTGCTGTGGTTATGAGTGTTTTTGAAGGCATAATCAAACCGAGTGGAGATTACACCTGTGAACGACAGAAAACCATACACATGATGATCAACGTAAGATAAAACTAGTTTTTCTGTATTTCCTACGCAGTTGTGTTCTGAGTGGTTACTACTTGATTTAAAGGAATAGTTCACCCAAAAATGAAAAAATATCTGAAAAATCACTCTCAAGTCCTCTAAGATGTAGATAGCATTCCACCACTTGCTCAGCAATGAATCCTCTGCAGTGAATGGGTGCCAAAAACACACAGCTTTTTACTTTACAAGATGTTAACTGATGGACTGGAGAGGTCTGGATTGCTTGTGGATTACTGTGATGTTTTTATCAGCTGTTTGGACTCTCATTCTGACGGCACCCATTCAGCCTGGAAACAATAAAACACTGTTGACGCAGAGGATCTTGGCGAAGGCAAGTGGGTGCAATCACGATACCTTTCTCCAAATCTGTTCTGATGAAGAAACAAACTCATTTACATCTCGGATGGCCTGAGGGTGAGGACATTTTCAGCAAATTTGCATTTTTGGGTGAACCATTCCTTTAACTATGAATTATTATTAACTGAGGAGTCACTTGACAAAATGAAAAATTGAAAAGGCAAAACACAAATGAGATCTCTTTATCAAATTGAAGATCGAATGCAGATTTTTCAAAGTCTCAAACTTTGCAAAAAAAATCTGATCTGATCTACAGTACACTTATTTTATGGCCCTATACTTTTACTGTACCGAATGCCAACAAATGTCTCATTTGTATATTTTATTCTTTTAAGGAGTTTTAGAGGCATCTAAGACAAAGTTGATAATTCTATGAAACATAAGTAAGTCTCCTGAGCTGCGAATGAGACACTACTTGGGAATGTAATCATTTTTACTGATCTTTTTTATTCCAATCAGATTAAAAGCACATGATTAACAGGTCCACAACATTTCAGGCTGATGTGAGAATTCAGATTAACAAAGCAGTAAAAATGAAACTCAATACCAGAGCAGTTCTTGCTCACGCACAGAGCTGCAACCACAACACACACACTCAGCATCTGACCTGAGGAGGTTTCCTTCAGACTGAGCTTCAGCTGGTTCACACACACCATACCCTACAGACCAAATGCATGTTCAAATAGAGTAAAAAGCACTCACTGTGGCTTATGTTGAGTCAGTGAGTTTCTCTCCAGCCGTCTGTATGAGGAGGTTGCAGTCAAGCTCTCTGTCTCTGTTTCTCTTGAATGTGTAGAAGCTTGCGTTTTCATTCAGACATCATCAGAAGACAAACTCCACCCTGATGTCTTCCTCCACCCCTTTGAGTCTTTCTCTTTTCCTCTCTCTGAATGTGCATTTCACAGAATCTCACATGGTCTCTATATGACATCTCAGAGGTTTTGATATCTGTTCATATTGTTTCTCATAATCAGTGCTGAACAATAAGAATACCTCACACCATTTTGTTCTCAGTCGCTTTGGTACGAAATTCAATCTTCACATCATCTAGTCACTTGTGCACATCATAAAAGCAATTTCTCATTCTTTTGAACAAATTGCAAATGCTTTTGTACGTTCGTGCAGTTGATTATGTACAATTGTCTGCTGTTTCCTACATTAAATGCTTATTATACAAATAAAATATATTATATTATACTGGTCCTCTGTTGAATACACTGTAAAAAAAAATCCGTAAAATTTACGGTAAAAAAACGGCAGCTGTGGTTGGCGGAATTTTACTGTAAAAAATACGGTAGCAATGTTTTTTTAACTTAAATTTACAGTTAAATACCTTATTTTCCTTAACTGATATAATGTTAATATACCACCCTATTGAAGTACTGAAATCTGTTTTGTACCTTTGTACTGATGCTTTGTGGTGATGAGAAAGTCACATGATGAGCTAAAGCCCATCACAAGCAGCTTTTAAATAATAACATGTATAGAAGGTGCACAGTTTCATTCACACAAACACTAAATACCCTAATGGTAACACACATGGAACTGAAATAATGCAATAAACATTAATTTAACAACATTGTAAGATTAAACCCTAATGTACACAACTGATAAGAAAAAAACTAAGAAGCAACATAGTTATTTCAACAAAAAAACATCAAATTTGAAATGTAACGCAGGGAATTCTGGGAATGTCAATTTACGGTTATTCACTGTAAATTATACGGCCTTTTTCACTTCCAAAAACGGTATACTACCATAAAATTAATGTCCAATACATGTAATGTCCAATACAGTTTTTCACTGTATATAGTAGGGGAATTTACCGTTAACCATTTAACAGGTTTTTACTGTAGCATTTTTGCAGTCTTTTACCGTTAAATTCACAGTCATTTTTTACAGTGTAGTTAATTGTCATAATCTTTCAAGGCAGCATCTTTTTCCAGTTAATTTCTATTTTATTTAGTTATTTATTTTGGTAAATGCGTTCTGAATTGATGAATTGTGCAGGTGAATCTTACTAATGACAATGAATGTAAGATGTTAAATCAACCAGTGGTCAACCAGATCAAAAAGACAGAGAGGTAGAAGAAGCCAAGGATGTAGCCACATTTCCCTTGAAAATAGGGCCACTAGATGCAGCCGATTATTGGGAGAACAACTGTGTCCTCAATCATTCAAACATTTGTAGACAGCATGTAATGTAACTAAACAATGTGCACTACTGTAATATTTTATTTTAGTAGTCCAATTATATTTTACATTTTACAGTAAATATACTGTATACAGATACACACATGTATATACATATATACACACATACAGTAATGTGTACATTTGTACTATTGATATTGATGAATTTTCAATCTGCCATCAAAACATGACTAAGCATTTTGACTTGAAGCATCTTATTCATGATCAATGACACAAGGACTGATGGCACTGATATGTTCACTGACATAAATACTTACTTTTACACTTACATTGACATAAATACTTTTGAGCAAATTACAGGCTTTTGCAGGTAATCCATTGTGTGGTGCTGTTTGGATTAATTGTTTTGAGAAATGCACATACTGGTTTGCAAATATGATTCAAGAAATGTACCAAAGCGACTGAGAAAAACTGTAATTCAGTTTATACAAACAAAACAGAATCCCGTATTGGCAGCTATGTTCGTTTTCAGCATTTTCTTTCATTTTTATATATTTTTTTCAGTAACACTTTACTTGAAGGGGTGTGCATAAGACTGACATGACACCTTCATAATCATGACATGACACATGTCATGAATATGAAGGTTTTTTATGCATGTTTAGGACAACTGTCATTAAGTGTCATTCGCTCAGTTATGTCATTTTTAATGCAAATATTACATTATTTGACCTAACCCTACCCCTACCCTTACCCCTAACCATAGCCCATAACAAAGACATCTCAAACAATGTCATCTTTGCATAAAAAATGACATAACTGAGTGAATGACACTTACTGACAGTTGTCCTAAACTTGCATAAAAAACCTTCATATTCATGACATGTGTCATGTCATGATTATGTAGGTGTCATGTCATGATTATGCGCACCCCTTCAAGTAAAGTGTAACCTTTTTTTCTGATGAAGAAGACACAAACTTAATTAACGTTCGACTTTAAAGTTAAATAACTTTTGTTTATGATATTTTCTGTTTAATATCTGTGTTGCAAGAACAAAATATTTTAAGAATAGAAAAATGGCTTTATAAATGAATGAATAGATAGATATATAGATAGATATGAAGCCGATATGATTCCTGCACGTTATTTCATATATTTCAAGTCTTTCGTATTATTTTGTATTCATGTGATAAACAGGCCGTAATTTATGTCGTTTTTTGAGTACATGAGCGCAGCGCAGTGGGTACACAGAAGAAGAGAAAAAAATGCGGGGGGGGGGGGAATAGCATAAAGAATAAACAGAGAATAACTCAGAATAAACGCAGAACCTAATTCATATTCATCATGCGTGATCGCGGCCCGGCGTGTTTTTGTGTCTGCCAGCAGAGGGCGCTGTTGTGAATTCAGCGCTCTTTCCAGCAGCGCGTTTGTCTTTGTACGGAGTCTTTGACTGTTGATTCCGGACATTGTGCTGCGGGTCTCCAACACACTAAACTCTCCAACACTCGTCTCAGTTCATTTCGTCTTATCATTATTTCATCTGTTCAACAGCTCTGAAGATCTCGGAATAATGGCTTTCCAGTATCCAAACACCTATAGGGACGAATCAGTGGTGAGTGACTGAATGATAGAGAGAGAGAAAGAGGACATGAATGAATAGATGGAAGGATGAATGAGAGCAGATACAGATGAATGAATGAGTGATGAAATAAGTAAACAGATGAATGAAAGAATAAATGAAAGCATGATTTTCGCATTTTCGTGTAGTTGAACTTGATGTATTAAAATAACTATAACTAAAGCTGAAAAATGCTGATAAATATTAATAAAAACTCTATGGGCGTACTTGAACTAAAATGTAAATTAACGCAGAAAATACAAAAATGAGCACTAATTCTACTAACTATGGCTGCATGAGTGACAAATGGATGGATGAATAAATAAATGACTGAGTGAAATTATAAATGAATCCATGAGAGAATGAATGAATGAAAATAGAAGGATGAATAAGTAAATGGATCCATGAGAGACTGAATTAATGGATAAAAAAGAAAGAAAGAAATCAATAGAGGTCCTGGTTGTTTACCTGAGAAATTCTCAAAATATTTATTTAGCGATTGTGTGTATTAAAATAAAGAAAGAAAGAAATAGATAAATAAATGTAATAATAGGAAAATAAAGAAATAAATGACTTGATAAAACAAATATAGCTCATTTGTAGTAAAATTTAATCCTGAATAAATTTTTTTATGACTTTTTTTCCTTTATGTATTATTTTCTGTATTTATTTACTTATCTTATCATTTATTTATGTATTTATTTATTTATTATATTTTTAATGTTTTACTCATGCATTTATTTATTCGCACATCTATTTATTTCCAGATTTATTTATTCATTTATTTATTTTTACTTTTCCGTGTGCATCATGGAAATGAGGGAGGCGGTCCTTGCGGAGCTCCGTAACTGATTGTTTGAGAGCTCACGTATGTATATATATATATATACAGTGGGTGCGGAAAGTATTCAGACCCCCTTCAATTTTTCACTCTGTTATATTGCAGCCATTTGCTAAAATCATTTGTTAATTTTTTTTCCTCATTAATGTACACACAGCACACCTTATTGACAGAAAAACACAGAATTGTTGACATTTTTGCAGATTTATTAAAAAAGCAAAAATGAATATCAGATGGTCCTAAGTATTCAGACCCTTTGCTCAGTATTTATTAGAAGCACCCTTTTGATCTAATACAGCCATGAGTCTTTTTGGGAAAGATGCAACAAGTTTTTCACACCTGGATTTGGGGATCCTCTGCCATTCCTCCTTTCAGATCCTCTCCATGTCTGTCAGGTTGGATGGTAAACGTTGGTGGACAAGCCATTTTTAGGTCTCTCCAGAGATGCTCGATTGGGTTTAAGTCCGGGCTCTGGCTGGGCCATTCAAGAACAGTCACAGAGTTGTTGTGAAGCCATTCCTTTGTTATTTTAGCTGTGTGCTTCGGGTCATTTTCTTGTTGGAAGGTAAACCTTCGGCCCATTCTGAGGTCCTGAGCACTCTGGAGAAGTTTTCGTCCAGGATATCCCTGTACTTTGGCCGCATTCATCTTTCCCTCGATTGCAACCAGTTGTCCCTGCAGCTGAAAAACACCCCTACAGCATGATTCTGCCACCACCATGCTTCAATGTTGGGACTGTATTGGACAGGTGATTAGCAGTGCCTGGTTTTCTCCACACATAGCGCTTAGAATTAAGGCCAAAAAGTTGTATCTTGGTCTCATCAGACCAGATAATTTTATTTCTCACCATCTTGGAGTCTTTTAGGTGTTTTTTTAGCAAACTCCATGCTGGCTTTCGTGTGTCTTGCACTGAGGAAAGGCTTCCGTCGGGCCACTCTGCCATAAATCCCCGACTGGTGGAGGGCTGCAGTGATGGTTGACTTTCTACAACTTTCTCCTATCTCTCGACTGCATCTCTGGAGCTCATCCACAGTGATCTTTGGGTTCTTCTTTGCCTCTCTCACTAAGGCTCTTCTCTCCTGATAGCTCAGTTTGGCCGGACGGTCAACTCTAGGAAGGGTTCTGGTCATCCCACGTCTTCCATTTAAGGATTATGGGGCCACTGTGCTCTTAGGAACCTTCAGTGCAGCAGAAATTTTTTTTGTAACCTGGGCCAGATCTGTGCCTTGCCACAATTTTGTCTCTGAGCTCTTCAGGCAGTTCCTTTGTCTTCATGATTCTCATTTGCTCTGACATGCTCTTTGAGCTGTAAGGTCTTATATAGACAGTGTGTGGCTTTCCTAATCAAGTCCAAACAGTATAATCAAACACAGCTCGACTCAAATGAAGGTGTAGAACCATCTCAAGGATCAGAAGAAATGGACAGCACCTGAGTTAAAATATATGAGTGGTCACAGCAAAGGGTCTGAATACTTAGGAGCATGTGATATTTCAGTTTTTTCTTTTTTAATAAATCTGCAAAAATGTCACAATTCTGTGTTTTTCTGTCAATATAATAAGGGTGCTGTGTGTACATTAATGAGGAAAAAAAAAAAAAAAACTTAAATGATTTTAGAAAATGGCTGAAATATAACAAAGAGTGAAAAATGTAAGGGGGTCTGATTACTTTCCGTACCCACTGTATATACACGGGTGCCTCTCCAGAAATTAGAATGTTGTTGAAAAGTTCATTTATTTCAGTAATTCAACTCATTCGAAACTTGTGTAGTAAATACATTCAATGCACACAGACTGAAGTAGTTTAAGTTTGGTTATTTTAATTGTGATGATTTTTGCTCACATTTAACAAAAAAACACCAATTTACTATCTCAACAAATTTGAATACTTCATAAAACCAATAAAAAAAAAAAACATTTTTAGTGAATTGTTTGGCCTTCTGGAAAGTATGTTCATTTACTGTAAATGTACTCAATACTTGGTAGGGTCTCCTTTTTCTTTAATTACTGCCTCAGTTCGGTGTGGCATGGAGGTGATCATTTTGTGGCACTGTTGAGGTGGTATGGAAGACCAGGTTTCGTTGACAGTGGCCTTCAGCTCATCTGCATTTTTTGGTCTCTTGTTTCTAATTTTCCTCTTGACAATACTCCATAGTTTCTCTATGGGGTTCAGGTCAGGCGATTTTGCAGGCCAATCAAGCACAGTAACACTATGGTTATTGAACCAGCTTTTTGGTGCTTTTGGCAGTGTGGGCAGGTGCCAAATCCTGCTGGAAAATGAATCAGCATCTTCAAAAAGCTGGTCAGCAAAAAACACAATGTAATTGCTCCAAAATGTCTTGGTAACGTGTGCAGTTACGTTTGTTTTTTCCAAAAAAAACACAATGTACCCACCCAGCAGATGACATTGCACCCCCCAATCATCACAGACTGTGGAAAACTTAACACTGCCTTCAGCACTTGGTCTAAGACTTCTCACCCGTCTCCAGAACGCTAGGACTTGGTTTCCAATTAAAATACCAACTTTCTCCTTGTGAAGGGTGTCCAATGATTGTCTTCTGGACATCTGTCAGATCAGGCAGTCTTACCCATAAATGTGTAGCCTAGTGAACCAAACTGAGAGACCATTTTGAAGACTCAGGAAACCTTTGCAGGTGTTTTTAATTAATTAGCTGATTGGCATGTCACCATATTCTAATTTGTTGAGATAGTGAATTGGTGGGTTTTTGTTAAATGTGAGCCAAAATCATCACAATTAAAAGAACCAAAGACTTAAAACTACTTGAGTCTGTGTGCATTGCATTTATTTAATACACGAGTTTCACAAATTGAGTTGAATTACTGAAATAAATGAACTTTTCCATGACATTCTAATTTATTGAGATGCACCTGTATACTACATTTGTAATCTCTGAAACATGTTTGTTTGTGTTCTTGAAAGAAATTGATCATCATTAAAAAAAAACATTTAAGCGTTATTAATGCTGTCAAATGGAATAGCAAAGCAAACTGGTTTCCAAAACACACTTCCTGTCTGCCATTGGACAGAAAGTCCCGCCCCAAACCCACAGCATTGGTTGAAGCATTGTTCCAACTTCCACCTGTACTGCGATGTAATCATGTTGCTGTGGTGACCTCACCGCTCATGTGATGCATGTGTATATGTGTTATCAGGTGGATGACTATCATGGCTGTCAAGTTCCTGACCCGTACAGCTGGCTGGAGGATCCTGACAGTGAAAAAACACAGGTGATCTCCACACAACACCTTGCCACCCTCTTCTGAAAGAACATGTGACTTATGACTCTATATATTTGAGACTTGTGACTCTATATATTTGAGACTTGTATGTTGCTCTATATGTCCGCCAGGCGTTTGTGAATGCTCAGAATCAGCTGACCCTGCCGTTCCTGGAGAAGTGTGAGATTAGAGACATCTTTAAGGATCGTATGACTGAACTCTATGACTACCCCAAATACAGCTGCCCCTTCAAACGCGGGAACAGGTGAGATGGGCATTTTGGACTACCTGTAGCTTGTTTATTGAGGATGCAAGACAACCACCTAGCAGTGCATTACAATAGTCCAGTCTAAAGGTCATGAATGCATTTACTAGCTTTTTTTGCATCAGAAACAGGTATCATGTTTTGTAATTTGGCAATGTTTCTAAGATGGAAGAATGCTGTTTTTGTAACATGGGAAATATGATTTTCAAAAGACAAGTTGCTATCTAATATGACACCCAGATTTTTGACTGTAGAGGAAGTAACAGTACATCCGTCTAGTTGCAAATTGTAATCCAAGAGATTCTGTGTACTGTCTTTTGGTTCAATAAGTAATATTTCTTTCTTATCCGAATTTAATAGGAGAAATTTATTGGTCATCCAATCTTTTAAATTTTAACACACTCTGTTAGCTTAGATAATTTAGAAGTTTCATCTGGTCTTGTTGAGATATACAGTTGAATATCATCAGCATAACAGTGGAAACTAAACCCATATTTTCTAATAATATTACCAAGGGGCAACATGTATATTGAAAATAGCAGAGGACCTAGGACAGATCCTTGTGGCACTTCAAATTTTTTACTGGTGATAATTGAGATGACTCCCCATTTAAATAAACAAAATGGTAGCGATCGGACAGGTAGATTCTAAACCATCTTAAAACCTGCCCTTGAATACCTGTATAGTTTTGTAATCGATCTATGAGTATGTCATGATCTATAGTGTCGAATGTAGCACTAAGATCAAGTAAAACTAGCATGAGATGCAGCCTTGGTCTGACGCAAAAAGCAATTCATTTGTAATTTTAACAAGTGCAGTATCTGTGCTATGGTGGGGCCTGAAACCATGAAATTCTTCATAGAGATCATTTTATTGCAGGAAGGAGCACAATTGAGCAGAAACAACTTTTTCTAAAATTTTAGACATAAAAGTAAAATTTGAAATGGGTCTGTAATTTTCCAGTTCACTAGGATCTAGTTGTTGTTTCTTAATAAGAGGCTTATTAACCGCCAGCTTGAATGGTTTTGGGGTGTGACCTAAAGACAACGACGAGTTAGTAATATTGAGAAGCGTTTTTTCTGCTACAGGTAACAGCTCTTTCAGGAATTTTAGTGGGTACAGGATCTAACAGGCATGTTGTTGGTTTAGATGCAGTGATAAGTTTATTTAGCTCTTTTTGTCCTATAGTTGTAAAGCACTGTAGTTTATCTTTTGGTGCGATGAATGAAGCTGAAGTATTATACGCTGTAGAATCTACATTTGTTATTGTATTTCTGATGTTATCTTTTTTATCAGTGAAGAAATTCATAAAGTCATTACTATTAAACTGTGATGGAATATTTAGATCGGGTGGCTTCTGGTTATTTGTTAATCTAGCCACTGTGCTAAATAAAAACCTAGGATTGTTTTGGTTATTTTCTATGAGTTTGTGGATATGCTCGGCCTGGCAGCTTTTAGAGCCTGTCTATAGCTGGACATACTGGTTTTTTTTTTCCCGCACTTTCCTAAAAAATTCAGCTTTGCATCACAGGAATAAATTACATTTTAAAATATATTCACATTGAAAACAGTTATCTTGGTAATATTATTTCACAATATTACTGTTTTTGCTGTATTTTTTATCACAAAATGCAGCCTTAGTGAGCAGAAGAGACTTCTTTTAAACAGATAAAAAAATCTGAATTTTTCCAAACGGGGGGGGGGGGGGGGGGGGGGGGGGGGGGGGGGGGGGGGGGGGGGGGGGGGGGGGGGGGGGGGGGGTGTGCAGGTAGTGTATGCGTGTATATTTTCTGAAGTTCTGTCCTAACAAACACAGTTTTTTCTCGCTCTCATAGGTATTTTCACTTTTACAACACTGGTCTGCAGAACCAGAGCGTTTTGTACATGCAGGAGAACCTTGAGGCAAAGCCCAGCGTGTTCCTGGACCCAAACACCTTCTCAGAGGACGGGACGGTTGCTTTGCAAGGTGCTGGAAGTATCTGTTTGTTTGACGCAGTGTGTGACGTCTCTTTCTGTAGTGATATCGCTGTAATGACGGTCAGCTAAGGCTTGTAGCTTATTCTCAGGTTATGCGTTCTCTGAGGATGGCGAGTACCTGGCGTACGGCACCAGCGCGAGCGGCTCCGACTGGGTTGAGATCCGGTTCTTGCGCGTGGACGGCGCTGTACCTCTGGAGGACCGACTGGAGAGGGTCAAATTCACCTGCATGTCCTGGACTCACGATGGAAAGGGACTCTTCTATAACTCTTATCCTGTGCAGGAGGGCAAGAGTGACGGTAAACACACAAACATGCACGATAAACAAATTCACTCATGCAGGTGTAAGAGACAGCGTTATGTTAGTTATTAACATACTATATTAATATTTTTAATTAGATTTTATTTTTATATTTTCATTTTCATTTTAAGCTTTAGTAATTTTATGTGCTTTTGTAATTTGTATTAGTAAAAAAAAAAAAAAATCTATTTAGCTTTATTTTATTTTTATTTAAATTTGAGTTTTAATGATTTTAGCAGTTTAACCCAAACTTTAGTTGCCAAGGCAACATTTCTAAATTTAATTTAGGGTTTTATTATTGTTAAGTTTTTTCACCTTATTTTATATTTTTATTTAAGCTTTATTCCAATCACCGAAAACTATTTTAATAACTTTAGTAGTATTATTCAAATATTATATTAGTATTGATTAATATTTTGTATTTGTATTTTTGAAATATTTCTGTTTAGCTTCAATAAAATTTTCATCTAATATTTATATTAATTTTATATCAGTGTTATTAATTTTTTTACATTTTGAATAGCTTTAGAAGTAAGTCCTTACTTTATTAGTATTTATTACTATTTG
Source organism: Sinocyclocheilus anophthalmus (assembly GCA_018155175.1). Taxonomy (NCBI): domain Eukaryota; kingdom Metazoa; phylum Chordata; class Actinopteri; order Cypriniformes; family Cyprinidae; genus Sinocyclocheilus; species Sinocyclocheilus anophthalmus. Next base: position 310,414 of record JADLZN010011821.1, read on the forward strand.
TAATTATAATGTTGTATATATATTCTATTTAGCTTTCATTTATTTTTATGTCAGGTTTAGTTTTAGCAATTTTTGAACTTTAACTAAACTAAAATTTATTTTTAAGTTTTAGTTTTCATCCTAATATTTCTATCAATGTAATTTATTTCAGCTTTGTTACTTTTACTTATTTCAATATTTAACAGCTGTTAGTAAGTATTATTCATGCTAGATTATACGGTATGTAATAATACTATATTAGTATTTATTACTATTTTGTAATAATTTTTTATATGTATTTCTGTTTAGCTGTTTATATTTTCCATTTTAGTTTTAGTAATTTTAACACTTAATCAAAAATTGGTTTAGGTTCATGTTTTTCATCTAATATTTCTATCTAATATTTTATTTCAGCTTTTTAAATTTTATTTCAGTTTTTAATAGCTTTAGTAGAATTATTCAATGCCATATTAGGAGTTATTCATATTTATTTGTTTTAAATATTTATATTTAGCTTTAATTTATTTTTATTTTAGTTTTAGTAATTTTAGCACTTTAACCTAAACTTATTTCTAATTTTCGTTTAAGTTTTTCACCTAATATTTGTATTTTATTTTATTTCATTCACTGAAAATTATTTTTAATAGCTCTAATGGTAACCGTTTACAATAAGGTCTAACTTGTTAACATTAGTTAATGCAAACTAACATTTACTAACAATGAGCAATGTGTTTGTGCATTAGTTTCAGTTACCAATAACAACATGGGTAAGACATCTTGATTGACATCTGTCTGTCTCTCAGGCACTGAGACGTCCACTAACCTGCACCAGAAGTTGTACTATCACGTGTTGGGAACCCCTCAGTCTCAGGACGTCCTGTGTGCTGAATTTCCTGATCAGTCGAAATGGATGAGTGGTGCTGAGGTAACAAACACACACATAAATGGTGCTTCATTTCTGGTTGTGTTATGAGGTGAATAACGTATGTGTGTGTGTTTTCAGGTGTCTGATGACGGCCGTTATGTGCTGTTGTCCATCCAAGAGGGCTGTGACCCCGTCAACAGACTGTGGTACTGTGACCTGAACGACGTGCCGCAGGGAGTCACTGGTACAGACACACAGAAACATTATTTTTCAGACAAAAATGCTTGTTTTCCACTGCCAGGATCTCATGTATATCTTAATGATGACAGGTTTGCTGCCATGGGTGAAGTTGATCGATAACTTTGATGCAGAGTATGAATACGTCACGAATGAAGCAACTGTTTTCACTTTCAAAACCAACCTGGAAGCTCCTCAATATAGACTCATCAACGTTGACTTCTCCCAACCGTCCATCAGCCAGTGGAAAGAGCTCATTCCCCAACACGACAAAGACGTCATCGGTGAGCAGAAATAGAAATTACGTCAAATCAGAATTCACTGTCTTTACTTTCTCAATGAATGTCCCTGGTCTTGTTGTGCCTAATTCATCTGCAAGTTAAAAAATATATTTTCATGATCTCATAATCAAAATGTAATTACTTTTTCCCTTTTACTTTTCCCACAGAAATATGTCACATTATGGAAATTAAATGTGTTGAAAATTCTGCTTCTTTAAACTCTATTTAATTTAATTTCTTGATTTAAAAATAATTTTATTATTTTATTTATATCTTGGTCAAAAGTTGATATTGACATAATTTAAATCAATAATTTTTTTAATGTGTTTTTAAAGTAGTTTCTTCTGCTCATCGAGGCTGCATTTATTTTATTAAAAATACAGTAAAAACAGTAATATTGATGAATATAATTACAATTTAAAAATAAGTATTTTCTATTTGATTATATTTAAACATGTAATTTATTTCTGTGATCAAAGCTAATTTTTCAGCATCATTACCCCAGTCTTCAGTGTCACATGATACTTCAGCTTAGTTACAGCTCAATTAGCATTGTTCTTAATTATCACTAATGGTTCTTTTTATTATCATTGTTGGAAAACGTTTTTTGCAGTTTGTGGAAATCTTTTTTTTTTTTTTTTTAAGATTAAAGACCACATTTATTTGAAATATAAATCTTTTGTAACAGATATTAAATATCATAGGATTGCTTTGTTACATCCGTGCTGAATAAAAGTATTGTTTTTTTTAACCCTTACATAACCAAAACTTTTAATGTGTACACACACACACACATTTATATATATATATATTATATTTTATTTTTAATTAATTTTTTTTTTTTTAATCATTGAAATAATTAAATAATATTTTGTCCAATGTTGGGTTATATGGTAATGAGTGGAATGATTTGTTGATCTCTTTCAGTGTTTGCTACCTGTACATACTCCAAGTTCCTGTTTGTGTGTTTCCTCCATGATGTGAAGAACGTGTTGAAGATGTTCCATCTGTCCTCGGGCGAGGAGATACGCACTTTTCCGCTGGACGTCGGCTCGATTGTGGGCTTCACTGGGAGGAAGCAAGACTCTGAGATCTTTTACAGCTTCACCTCTTTTCTCTCTCCGTCCGTCAAGATTCAGAAGCTTCTGAAATTAAGAACTTTGGTCCTTAAAGGGACATTTCCCCCCCCCCCACAGCACAAGAAATGAAAAGCGTCATAATTTATTCACCCTCTATTTGTTCAAAACCTGTAGGAGTTTCTGTCTTCTGTTCAACCGTTGACAGAGCCATTGACTTCCATAGTATGGAAAAAATACTGTGGAAGTCAATGGCTACCGTCAACTCTTTGGTTACCAACATTCTTCAAAATAATTCCCCCCCCCCCCCTTTCTTTTGTATTCAACTGAAATAAAGAAACTCATACAGGTTTGGAACAACACAAGGGTGAATAAATGCTGACACAATTTTCAGTGATCTATCCCTTTAATAACTCATAAATAACGAACAGGTAACATTGTAAATGACGTGTGATGTGTTTTTCTGCAGCGATCATCTATCACTGTGATCTGACTAAGGAGCCGCTGCAGCCGCATTTCTTCAGAGAGGTCACAGTGAAGGGTTTCAGTCCTGCTGACTACCAGACCACTCAGGTACAGCAAGATGCTTGCAGAGGTTTCATTTGTCTGTCTGCGGGATGATTGCCTTCACTTCATATCTGTTGGTTTCTGACAGGTCTTTTATCCCAGTAAAGACGGCACCCAAATCCCAATGTTTATTGTCCATAAAAAAGGAATCGAGCTGGATGGTTCCCATCCTGCCTTCCTGTATGGATATGGAGGTTTCAACATTTCCATCACACCCAGCTACAGGTACAATACAAACCAAACACAAAAACATCCATCTGATCACATGCTCCACTGATGCACTACTGATCTTCAACACGCATCTCTCTTCTGTTGTTGTAAACATCTGTCTCTCACCGTTTGTGTTTTAGTGTTTCTCGGCTGATATTCGTCAGGCATCTGGGAGGAGTTTTAGCTGTCGCCAATATCAGAGGAGGTGGAGAGTATGGAGAGACATGGCATAAAGGCATGTGACTGTAATTCTGGAGTTAATCGGGGATTGATCTGCACAGATATTCATAATAGAATACTAGCAAATTGTGTGCTTTGTATATATATGGCTTCCATTTTTTTTAATAGTACACTAGATTTGTTTTTTTTAAAGAAATTAACACTTTTATTCAGCAAGGATGCATTAAATTGATTAAAAGTGAAACTAATTATGTTTATGATGTTACAAAATGTTTCCATTTCACATAAATTATGTTCTCTGTATTCATCACGAAAGTAAAATGCATCACTGTTTCTACCAAAATTTGAAGCAACAACGGTTTTAAGCATTGATAATAATACATGTTTTTTTGTGCAGCAAATCAGCATATCAGAATGATTTCTGAAGGATCATGTGACGAGTAATGATGCTGAAAATTCAGCTTTGATCGCAGAAATAAATTACATTTTAAAATATATTCAAATAGAAAACAGTTCTTTTAAATTGTAACTATTTCATAATATTAATGTTTTAACTATTTTTGATCAAATAAATGTAGGCTTGGTGAGCAGAAGAGACATAAAAAATCTTAGTTTACATGCTACATTGATAGTATGCATAGTATGGTAGTATGCATTTGGAAGATATACTGTATGTCTTTAACATTCTGTTGCTTTTAATGAAAACTGTCTCTTTCTTCTCTCTTCCTCTGCAGCTGGGATGTTGGCCAATAAGCAGAACTGTTTCACTGACTTTCAGTGTGCGGCTGAGTATCTGATAAAGGAGGGTTACACTTCCCCCAATAAAATCACCATCAATGGAGGCTCCAACGGAGGGCTGCTCGTGGGTATGACACACACACACACACACACATACATATATGTATATACACAGGTTTGCATTCTCCTGGTCCTAAATCTCAACTCTCTCCTGCAGCGGCGTGTGTGAATCAGAGGCCTGATCTGTTCGGCTGTGCTGTGGCTCAAGTCGGCGTCATGGACATGTTAAAGTTTCATAAGTTCACTATCGGACACGCCTGGACCACTGATTTCGGCTGCTCGGAAATCAAAGAGCAATTTGATTGGTTAATCAAGTAAGTTTACTTCTACTTGCTACAGTGATGCACAGATACATTTAATTTCCTACTTTTTTAGAAGCACTCCACTCTAGACTTTGCGTTACTGTGATTTTATCTCATTAACTGGTAAAACTCATGGTAATGCACAGCGTTAAGTGGCTTATTGATTTTATAGAATGTGGCAAGAGCAATATAGTTAAAATATTTAATGCATTTATTAGTATACCTTAATTTAATTTATTTGTTTTCGTTACTTATAATATACTGTGTTGTCGTTGTTAACTAAAACTGTTAAATCATTTTCAATATTTGAATAAAGTTGAAATAAGATATACAAATTAAATGAAAAATGTTGTCTTGGTAACCAACTGGAATTTGAAGTACTAAAAATGTAAAAATAATGAAAATTACAAAAGCACATAAAATTACAAAAACTTTAACTAAAATTAATGTTCAAATTAAATAGCTAATTTCAAATATTAATAAATACTACAATAGTATATAAATAAAGTAACTAAAACTAAAATAACACTGATTATATATCTTTGAATTTTCCTTTTCAATACTGCTTAGACTGTTAGATTCACCTACTGAATATTTTGCAACGGAGTATTTTTTATTATTTTTATTTTATTCAGTTTTATTCAGCATTTTATTTTATTGTGCATGCATTTTATCCACTTGTTAAGTCATGATGAATCAAGTTCTGTTTCCGGGTCCAAGCCCCCTCCATTTCAATTGAGAACTGTATTTCAACCATTTATGATTACTATTTATTGAATTATTTTATAATTTTTAATATGCAGTGTTGTTAACTAAAACTATTAAATAGTTTTCAGTTATTAAAATAAAGCTGAAATAAAAAAATAGACTAAATGTTAACTTGGCAAGTCACTAAAATCTATCTATATCTACAAACCCGATTCCAAAAAAGTTGGGAAACTGTACAAATTGTGAATAAAAACAGAATGCAATGATGTGGAAGTTTCAAATTTCAATATTTTATTCAGAATACAACATAGATGACATATCAAATGTTTAAACTGAGAAAATTGATCATTTTAAGGGGAAAATAAGTTGATTTTAAATTTCATGGCATCAACACATCTCAAAAAAGTTGGGACAAGGCCATGTTTACCACTGTGTGGCATCCCCTCTTCTTTTTAGAACAGTCTGCAAACGTCTGGGGACTGAGGAGACAAGTTGCTCAAGTTTAGGAATAGGAATGTTGTCCCATTCTTGTCTAATACAGGCTTCTAGTTGCTCAACTGTCTTAGGTCTTCTTTGTTGCATCTTCCTCTTTATGATGCGCCAAATGTTTTCTATGGGTGAAAGATCTGGACTGCAGGCTGGCCATTTAAGTACCCAGATCCTTCTTCTACGCAGACATGATGTTGTAATTGATGCAGTATGAGGTCTGGCATTGTCATGTTGGAAAATACAAGGTCTTCCCTGAAAGAGACGACGTCTGGATGCGAGCATATGTTGTTCTAGAACTTGGAAATACCTTTCAGCATTGATGGTGCCTTACCAGATGTGTAAGCTGCCCATGCCACAAGCACTCATGCAACCCCATACCATCAGAGATGCAGGCTTCTGAACTGAGCGCTGATAACAACTTGTGTTGTCCTTGTCCTCTTTAGTCCGGATGACATGGCGTCCCTGTTTTCCAAAAAGAACTTCAAATTTTGATTTCGTCTGACCACAGAACAGTTTTCCACTTTGCCACAGTCCATTTTAAATTAGCCTTGGCCCAGAGAAAATGCCTGCACTTCTGGATTATGTTTAGATATGGTTTCTTTTTTGACCTATAGAGTTTTAGCCGGCAACGGCGAATGGCACGGTGGATTGTGTTCACCGACAATGTTTTCTGGAAGTATTCCTGAGCCCATGTTGTGATTTCCATTACAGTAGCATTCCTGTATGTGATGCAGTGCCGTCTAAGGGCCCGAAGATCACGGGCATCCAGTATGGTTTTTCCGGCCTTGAACCTTACGCACAGAGATTGCTCCAGATTCTCTGAATCTTTGGATGAAATTATGCACTGTAGATGATGATAACTTCAAACTCTTTTGCAATTTTTCTCTGAGAAACTCCTTTCTGATATTGCTCCATTATTTTTCGCCGCAGCATTGGGGGAATTGGTGATCCTCTGCCCATCTTGACTTCTGAGAGACACTGCCACTCTGAGAGGCTCTTTTTATACCCAATCATGTTGCCAATTGACCTAATAAGTTGCAAACTTTTCCGGCCTCTTATTGCTACATGTCCCAACTTTTTTGGAATGTGTAGCTCTCATGAAATCCAAAATGAGCCAATATTTGGCATGACATTTCAAATGTCTCACTTTCAACATTTGATAGCTTATCTATATTCTATTGTGAATAAAATGTAAGTTTATGAGATTTGTAAATTATTCCATTCCTTTTTTACTCACAATTTGTACAGTGTCCCAACTTTTTTGGAATTGGGTTTGTATATAAAATATATCTTAATAATTCAGAAAACATAAGTGCATAACTAACATAGTAACATAACATAACTGCAAAAACGCTCATCTGTTATGAATCTAAAGAGCTGTAAACGTTCTGACCTTGCAGGTATTCTCCTCTTCACAATATCCATGTTCCAGATGCTGACGGGGCTCAGTATCCTGCCATATTGTTGTTAACGGGTGACCATGATGACCGCGTGGTGCCGCTGCACTCGCTAAAATATATCGCCACACTGCAGAATGTGATCGGTCAGTGGCCCGGCCAGTCAAACCCCCTCTTTATCTATGTGGACACAAAGTCGGGCCACGGCGCAGGAAAGCCCACCAGTAAAGTCATTCAGGAGGTGGCGGACACATACGCCTTCATCGCTCGCTGCTTGAACCTCAGCTGGATCGAATGAAACAAAAGTTAGGCGGCTCTTAACCTCCTCTAAGCTGTTCCTCTACTCCTGCAGGTTTTTCTTCTTACAGTTTGATTTCAGTCTTGCCTGTTTGCTCTCCTGTTCACTGAACTATTCATCTTTCTTGGTCTCTGTCTCTCCCACGTCTCCACGGTTTCATTATTTAATGTGTTACATGCAAGTAAAAACAGTCCAGTGTTGGTTGAAAACTGTAACCTGAATCACATTAGTGACTGATTTCATATCAATGCACCATGTGTCACGGCTGTGTACGGGATACACTTAGGAAATATTATAATTACTGAGGTCATGGGGTGAAGTGTCATAACTTCTCCAGCACTTTACTAAAACTGTATTTAGTTGACGACGGGAAGGCATGAACAGTTTATGGATCACTGCATCACTTCAATGTACAGCACCCTTCAAGAAATCAGTTTGCAAGTGAATCTCAAGAAAACATGTTCAGGTCACATTTTGCCCCAAAACTAAATGAAATAAATGTAGCCTGTTTTTTTTTTTAAAAGATTGTTATGGACTATTACACTATTTTTAATGGTAGTTAAGCACATTTTAAATAGTCTTCAAGTGTTATGGCTTTTGTTCGGACATGTTTCTCATTAATCTCAGAGGTGTTATTACTGAATATGAGAACATAATACATTTTTAAAATTTAAATCAGCATAAATTATATACTCTCCAATAATGTCATGTTTTTTTTGTATTACTGTAATGACTGAGTTTTTGCATACAGTATTGAGAACTGGAGAGGATGAATGTACTTTATTGTCATGACAATAACATCACTTTTCTTTTGGTGTTGAAATATAAGCTGAGCATGTTTGTTGATGTGAGATTCACCCTTACAGTGTTTGTGAGTGTGTGTTACAGTGTTTGAAGGAGCTCTTGACAGAAATCTGTTTCTACCTCCACATTTATGCAGATTGTTTTATCTTTGAAGGGGAAAAAACAAACAAAATAACCTAGTACAATAAAACACATTTGAACATGAATATGATGTGTGTAAGATGATCAAAACATGTTACTTGTTTTTACATGTTCTATTAACGTTAGATGATTTTGCTGAATAATTTTAGCATTTAAAATGCTTTTTAAAAAATACTATTGAGAAATGATTAACTTCATCCATGTGGAGACTAATGCAGTGTTACTCACAGTTTCAGTGTGAAGTGAATCTCTGAAGTGTCTCATCTGCTGGCTGGTGGCAGGATTACATGCCTACATCCCCTGAAACTAAAATAAAGCAGCAATACTCATTTCATTATATGCCTCAGATTGTGTTAACAAGCTGCAGAGGTTCATTATAATGTAGTGTAATGATTTTGTTATATTGGGTAGTTTTCATGAGCGTTTTGTCTATTATATAACGTTATATATTTATAGATGCAACAGTTACTCAACATCAGCAGTAAATGTGTGGTTACAAATACCATAGTTGAACTAGATAAAAAAGTTTGTCAAGACAAACTTTAAGTTGGCTTGAGAAAGCCTGTCCAGAAAGTTTAAAAATGTTTGAAACAGGTTAAGTCTGAAATAGCAAAGTTTGAATATTTTGAAGGCAATACAGTCTGTCAGAGATGATAGATAGATGTAGATAGCATGTTGTTAGCATGATTAACATGTGACTAGCATGTTGTTAGCATGATTAACAAGTGACTAACATGTCGTTAGCATGATTAGCAAGTTACTAGCATGATTAGCAAGTGACTAGCATGTTGCAAACATGATTAGCAAGTTACTAGCATGTTGCTAACCTGTTTCTAGCATGATTAGCATGCTACTATCATGTTGCTAGCATGATTAGCAAAGTGACTAGCATGTTTCTAGCATGATTAGCAAATGACTAGCATGTCGTTAGCATATTAGCAAGTTACTAGCATGTTGCTAGCATGTTTCTAACATGATTAGCGTTCTACTAACATGTGCTAGCTGGATTAAAAAGTGACTAGATTTGCAGCATGAGAGAAAGGAATATGAAGGTCATAGCTGATTAGCTGCTACTATCCTGTTGCTAGCATGTTAACAATGGACTAGCATCTTGTTAGCATGATTGAACAAAGTGGGACGGGCAGTCGCTAGATGTGTTCTAGCATGATTTATCAAAGTGACTCGCATGTTCAGCATGATAGCGAATGAACTAGGATGTTCGTTTGGCATGCAGTAGCAAGGAGGGACTAGCGATGTCTTAGAATGATTAGCATCTACTAACATGTTGTAGCATATAAAAAAGTGACTAGCATTTGCTATGCCTGAGTAGGCAAGTGACTAGTAGTCCTTAGCAGATTAACAAGTCCTAGCAGGTCCAAGCTGTTTCTAGTATGAGTAGCAAAGTTACTAGCATTTGTTAACATTGTTTCTAGGCCTGAGGAGCATGTTACTAGCATGTTGCTAGCCTGATTAACAAGTTACTATTTTTTGCTAGCATGTTTTCACCATTTAGCATGTTGCTCAGAATGATAGCATGCTACTAGAATTTGTGTACGTTTCTAGCAGATACCATGGCGTTAGGATAGATAGATTTTCTAGCTGATTAAGATATGCTAGTATAGATAGTAGATAGATAGATAGATGAGAAATGTCAGATGATACAGAGGATAGCTAGATAGATAGATAGATAGATAGAAATAGAGAGATACCATAGCAGATAGATAGATAGAAAGTCAAATTATAGATAGATAGATTGATAGATAGATTGATAGATAGATAGAAATAGTCAGATGCTAGATAGACAGACCTAGTCTGATACATAGATAGACAGAAATAGTCAGATGATAGAAAGAAATAGTCAGATGATAGAAAGATAGATAGAACATAGTCAGATGTACAGTAGATGATAGATAGAAATAGTCAGATGACAGCTAGATAAATAGAAATAGTCAGATGATACATAGATATATAGATAGATAGAAATAGTCAGATTGACCCAAGCTAGATATGATAGAAATAGTCCGATGCTAGATAGCTAGAGAGATAGATAGAAATGAGTCAGATGTACATAGATAGATAGCTAGAAACTTAGTCAGATGATAGATAGAGAGAAAAGTCAGATGATAATAGATAGACAAATAGTCAGGATACATAGTAGATAGATGAAATATTCAGATGATAGATAGATAGAAATAGTCAGATGATGGATAGATAGATAGAGTCAGCTGATAGATAGATTTAGAATAGTTCAAAAGAACATAGATAGATAGCCAATAGTCATTGTACATAGCTAGATGATAGATAGATAGATGATAGTTAGATAGATAGATGATAGATAGATAGAGAGATAGAAATAGTCAGATGATAGATAGATAGAAGAATAGATAGATGAGATAGAATATTCGATGAAGAAGATAGATAGAAATAGTCAGATGATAGAAATAGTCAGATGATAGAAATAGTCAGATGATAGAAATAGTCAGATGATAGATAGAAAGAAATAGTCAGATGATAGTAGATAGAATATTAAGATGAAGATAGAGATATAAAGAAACAGTCAGAGATAGATAGATAGATAGATAGATAGATAGGTAGATAGAAATAGTCAGATGATAGATATAAATAGTCAGATGATAGATAGATAGAAATCGTCAGATGATAGATGGAAGAGTAAGATGATAGATAGAAATAGTCAGATGATAGATAGATAGATAGTATAGAAAAGTCAGAGAGAAGATAGATAGACATAGGCAGAGGATAGATAGATAGATAGATATATAGATGGATAGATGGATAGATAGATAGCTAGATAGAAATCGTCAGTGCTAGAGAGATAGATATAAATAGTAGCGGATAGAAGATAGATAGATAGTAGAAATAGTCCGAGGATAACATAGAATATAGATAGATAGCAATAGTCAGAGGATAGCTAGATAGAACGATTCAAGAGATAGAAGATAGTAGATAGAAGATAGATAGAAATTAGTCAGATCATGATATAAGATAGTTAGAAATAGTCAGATGATAGATAGATAGAAATAGGCAGATGATAGATAGATAGATAGATAGAAATAGTCAGATGATAGATAGATCGATAGATAGATAGAAACAGTCAGATAGATAGATAGATAGAATAGTCAGATGATAGATAGATAGATAGACAGAAAGACAGACAGTCAGATAAGATAGATAGATAGATAGAAATAGTAAGATAATAGATAGATAGATAGATAAAATTAGAATGAAGATAGATAGATAGATAGAAATAGTCAGATGAGAGATAGATAGATAGATAGATAGAAATAGTAAGATGATAGATAGATAGATAGAAATAGTCAGACGATACATAGATAGATAGATAGAAATAGTCAGATGACAGCTAGATAGATAGAAATAGTCAGATGATAGATAAGATAGATAGATAGAAATAGTCAGAAAATAGATAGATAGATAGATAGACAGAGATAGACAGAAAGTAGCAGATGATAGATGGATAAGTATTAAGACTGATGATAGATAGAATAGATGATATAGTAGATAGAAAAAATATTCAGAGTGATAGATAGATAGAATAGCAGATGATCGATAGTAGATAGAAAATAGTCAGAGATATATGATAGATAGAAAATTCAGAAATAGATAGATAGACATAGTCAGATGATAGATAGACTAGATATAATAGATAGAAAAAAGAAGACGCTAGATAGATAAAAATAGTCAGATGATAGATAGATAGAAATAGTCAGATGATAGATAGAAATATTCAGAAGATAGATAGATAGAAAGTCAGATGATAGATAGATAGAAATAGTCAGGAGGTGGATAGATAGATAGATAGATTGATTGATAGATAGATAGATAGATAGTCAGAAGATAGATAGATAGATAGAAATAGTCAGATGATAGAGAGATAGATAGAAATAGTCAGATGATACATAGATATATAGATAGATAGAAATAGTCAGATGATAGATAGAAATATCAGATGATAGATAGATCAGATAGATAGATAGAAATAGTTAAGATCATAGATATATAGATAGATAGAAACTAGCAGATGATAGATAGAAAGAGTCGATGATAGATAGATAGATAGAAAATAGTCAGAAGGGATAGATAGATAGATAGATAGAAAGAAATAGTAAGATGATAGATAGATAGAAATAGTCAGATAGATAGATTAGATAGATAGAAATAGTCGATGATAGATAATAGCAGTATGAAGATAATAGATAGATAGAAATAGAAGATAGGAGATAGATAGATAGATAGAAATGTCAGTGATAGATAGATAGATAGATAGAAATAGTCAGTAGATAGATAGATACATAGATAGATAAATAGATAGATAGATAAAAACAGACAAACAGATAGATAGATAGATAGATAGAGAGATAGATAGAAATAGTCAGATGATATAGATATAAGCTAGATAATAGATAGATAGAAAATAGTCAGAGAAGATAGATAATAGACTAGATAATAGATAGATAGATAGAGAGATGATTGATAGATAGATAGATAGATAGTTAGAACGATAGAGATAGATAGATAGATAGAACATAGTCAGTGATAGATAGATTGATAGAAATCAGTCAGAGTTAGATAGATAGATGAAGAATAGTCGATGATAGCTAGATCGATAGATAGATTGATAGAAATAGCTCAGATGATAGATAGATGAAGAAATCGTCGTATGATAGATTAGATCGAATAGATAGAAAGATAGTCAGATGATAGATAGATAGATGATAGATAAATAAAATGAGAGATAGATAGATAGATAGAATGATAGATAGATAGATAGATAGACAGACACTAGATAGATAGATGATGGATGGATGATAGTTAGATAGATAGATGATAGATAGATAGAGAGATAGAAATAGTCAGATGATACATAGATATATAGATAGATAGAAATAGCAGAGAATAGATAGATAGAAATATCAGATGATAGATAGACATAGCCAGCATATAGTAGATAAAAAGTCAGATGATAGCTAGATAGACCTAGCAGGTGGGAGGAGTCAGTGGATAGATAGATAGATAGAATAGTCCGATGACGATAGATAGATTAGAAATAGTCAGATGATAGGAGATAGATAGAAAAGCAGCGATAGCTAGATAGATAGATAGATAGATAAGATAGAAATAGTCAGATGATAGATAAAAATAGTCAGATGATAGATAGAAATATTCAGAAGATAGATAGATAGAAAGTCAGATGATAGATAGATAGAAATAATCAGATGATAGATAGATTGATAGAAATAGTCAGATGATAGATAGATAGATAGAAATAGTCAGATGATAGATAGATAGATAGAAATAGTCAGATGATAGATAGTTAGATAGATAGATAGATAGATAGAAAGATAGCTAGATAGATAGATAGATAGATAAAAAAATAAATAGATAGATAGATAGATAAATAGATAGAAATAGTCAGATGATAGATATATATATAGATAGATAGATAGAAATAATCAGAAGATAGATAGACAGATAGATAGATAGAAATAGTCAGATGATAGATAGATTGATAGAAATAGTCAGAGGATTAGTAGTTGATAGAAAAAAAAAAAAAAAAATTTAAGTCCGAGGATACGGATGAGATCGATAGATGGAAGAAATAGTAATAGATAGATAGATTATAGAAATAGTCATGATGATAGATAGATAGATTGATCGAAATAGTGATGATAGATAGATAGATTGATAGAAAATAAGTCAGATTGCTAGATAGATAGATGATAGAATAGTCAGATGATAGATAGATTGCTAGGAAATCGTCAGATGATAGATAGATAGTCGATAGTCAGATGATGAAGAAATAGTCCGCTGATATGATAGTAGTAGATAGATAGAAAATGAGTCAGATGTAGATAGAGTAGTAAGTAGCTAGGATAGAAATAGTCAGGATAGATAGATCGATAGGATCGATAGATCGAATCGTCAGTGATAGATAAGATAGATAGAAAATAGTCGTGATAGATAGATAGATAGATAGAGAGATAGATAAGATAGGAATAGAAATAGTCAGATGGATAGAGAGATAGTATAGACAGTTGATAGATAGATAGATAGATATATTTAGATAGATAGATAGATAGATAGGTTTATAGATAGATAGATAGATAGATATGATCAGATAGATAGATAGATAGAAATAATCAGAGTGAAGATATATAGATAGAAATAGTCAGATGATAGATAGACAGAAATAGTCATGATACATAGATAGACAGATAGATAGAATAGAGATGATAGATAGATAGATGATAGAGAGAAATGTCAGATGATACATAGATAAGATAGGAAATAGTCAGAGATACATAGATAGATAGATAGAATAGTCAGATGTACCGCTAGATAGATAGAAAAAGTCAGATGATAGATAGATAGATAGATAGAAATAGTCAGATGATAGATATAAATAGTCAGATGATAGAAATAGTCAGATGATAGATAGAAAGAAATAGTCAGATGATTGATAGATTATTCCGATGATAGATAGATAGGATAGATAGAAATAGTCAGATGATAGATAGGTAGATAGAAATAGTCAGATAATAGATAGATAGATAGATAGATAACTGATAGATAGTATAGAAGAAAAGTCAGATGAATTATAGATAGATAGAAATAGTCGGATAGATAGATAGATAGAAATAGTCGGATGATAGATTGATAGATATATATAGTCAGATGATAGATAGATATATAGAAAAAGTCAGATGATAGATAGATAGAAAAAGTCAGATGATAAGATGGATAGATAGATAGAAAAAGTCAGATGATAGATAGATAGAAATAGTCAGATGACATAGATAGAAATAGATGATAGATAGATAGAAATATTCAGAGAAGATAGATTAGGATAGATAGAATATCATGAGTTTTTAGATAGATAGATAGAAAAGTTCAGATGATTACATAGATATAAGATAGAGAGAAATCGTCAGATGAGAGAAGAAAAATTCAGATGCTAGAGGATGAAGATAGATAGAAATATCAGATAACATAATAATAGATAGATAGAAATAGGCAGAGATAGATTAGAACTAGTTCAGATGATAGATAGATAGATAGCAATAGTCAGATGATAGAGTAGATAGGATAGATAGAAGAAATAGTACGATGATAGAAGAAGATAGAATAGATAGATAGAAATAGCAGAGGACGAGAATAATACAGTAGGGAGATAGTCAGATGATAGATATAAATAGTCAGATGATAGATAGATAGATAGATAGAAATAGTCAGATGATAGATAGATAGATAGATAGAAATAGTCAGATGATACATAGATATATAGATAGATAGAAATAGTCAGATGATAGATAGATAGAAATAGTCAGATGATAGATAGATAGCTAGATAGATAGATAGAAATAGTCAGATGATAGATATATAGATAGATATAGATAGATATAGATATATAGATAGATAGATATATAGATAGAAATAGTCAGATAGATAGATAATAGTCAGGATGATAGATAGATTGATTAGCAATAGTCAGAGGATAGATAGATAGATACTAGATGAGATAGATAGAAGAGAAGATGATAGATCGAGAAGAAAATAGTCAGTAGATAGATTAGATAGATGATAGAAATAGTCAGATGATGAGATCAGATAGATAGATTGATAGATATAGTCAGAGCTAGATAGAAAAGAAAAATTCTAAGATTTTTCTGCTAGATATAGTCAGATGATAGATAGATTGATAGAAATAGTCAGATGACAGATAGAAAGAAAGAAAGAAATAGTCAGATGAAAGATAGAAATAGTCAGATGATAGATAGATAGACAGATAGTAGTCAGATGACAGATAGATAGATAGAAATAGATGATAGATAGATAGAAATATTCAGATGATAGATAGATAGATAGAAATAGTCAGATGATACACAGATAGACAGATAGATAGATAATCGTCAGGATGAGAGATAGATAGAAATCTTCAGTGATAGATAGAAATAGTAGATAATAGAAGATGAATCGTCAGATGATAGATGAAAAGATTTCAGAGATAGATAGATGATAGCGAGATGAAATAGTCAGTACATAGATTAAGATAGATTAGAAATAGTCAGATGATTAGATAGAAAATTCAGATGATAGATAGATAGATAGAAAAAGTCAGATGATAGATCGATAGATAGATAGCGAGAAATAGCAGATGTAGAGAGATAGATAGATAGAATAGATAAGAAATAGTCAGGATGCAAGATAGATCCAGTAGATAATAGATAGATAGATTAGCAAATAGTCAGATGATTAGATATATGATAGTAGGAAATAGTCGGAGATTAGATAGATAGTGATAGATAGCACAGGCAGATGAAATATATAGATAGATAGAAATAAGTCAGATGATAGATAGATAGAATAGCGATGATAGCTAGATAGATAGATAGGATGAAGAGAGATATGATAGATAGAAATAAGTCAGAGAAGTATATAGATAGATAGATAGATAGATGATAGATATATAGGTAGATAGATAGGTAGATGATAGATAGGTAGATGATAGATAGATGATAGATAGATGATGGATGATAGATAAATAGATAGATAGATGGATATAAATAGTCAGTTGATAGATAGATAGAAATAGTCAGATGCTAGATAGATAGATAGATAGATAGTCAGAGATAGATAGATAGATGAGATAGAAATATGTCAGAGTGATACATATATAGATTAGATAGAAATAGTTTCAGATTGTAGATAGATAGAAATAGTCAGATGATAGATAGTAGATAGATAGCTAGAGAGATAGATAGAATGGCAGATGATAGCTATTATAGATCGTATATAGATAGATAGAAATAAGTAGAGAAAATATAGATATAGAGATAGATAAAGATAGTAGGATAGAAATATGTCAGATGATGATAGGAGGATAGATAGATAGATAGATAGATGTAGATAGATGTATCCATTGTAGATTATAGATAGATAGATAGATAGAAATAGGCAGATGATAGATAGATAGATTGATAGAAATAGTCAGATAGATAGATAATAGAAAGATAGATAGATAGATAGCAGATGATAGATAGATGATGAAATGTCAGCTGATAGATAGATTGAAGACATAGTAGATGTAGATAGAGAGATTGTAGAAATAGTCAGATGATAGATAGGAACAGTCAGAGTGATGATAGATAGAATATAGTCAGAGATAGATAGATAGAAATAGTCGGATGATAGATTGATAGATATATATAGTCAGATGATAGATAGATATACTTATAGATATATAGTCAGATGATAGATATATATATAGATAGAAATAGTCAGATGATAGAGAGAAATAGTCAGATGATAGAAAGAAATAGTCAGATGATAGAAAGAAAAATCGTCAGATGATAGATGAAGAAATAGTCAGATGAAGTCGATAGATAGATAGATAGGAAATAGTCAGATGATAGATAGACTAGATAGAAATAGTCAGGATTGCTAGATTAGATAGATAGAAGATAGTCAGCTGATAGATAGATAATAGATAGATAGATAAGATTAGGAACAGGTCAGATGATAGATAGATAGATTAGAAATGTCAGAGATTAGACTATATATATAGAAGATAGGATAGAACTAATCAGAGTAGCATAGATGATTTAGAAAGGAGTCAGATTGAAGATAGATGATAGAAATAGGCAGAGATAGATAGGTAGATAGAAATAAGTCAGATGATAGTAGAGATAGATAAGAAATAGTTCAGATGAAGATAGATAGATAGAACTGTCAGATGATAGATAGATAGATAGATAGAAGATGATAGAAATAGTCAGATTGTAGATAGATAGATAGAAATAGTCAGATGATAGATCATATATGATAGATAGATAGAAAGACAAGAGATAGATAGATTGAATAAAAATCAGATGATCGATAGAGATTCGAAATAGGTCAGTGATAGATTAGATGAAAGAAATAGTCAAGATAGATAGATTAGATAGATAGCAAATAGTCGATAGATTAGCTATGAGTAGATTGAAGAAATCGTCGATGTGATTAGATAGTAGATTGATAGAAATAGTTCAGATGGAGATAGATAGATTGATAGAAATATCAGATGATAATAGGATAGATTGATTAGAAAATAGTCAGATGATAGATGATGATAGAATAGTCAGCTGATAGTTAGATAGATAGCTTACTTAGTCAGATTGATAGCTAGATAGAGTAGGATAGATAGAAAGTCTAGATGGATAGATAGATAGATAGATAGATAGTCGGACGGACAGACGGATGATAGATAGATAGATAGATAGATAGAAATAGTCAATGATAGAAGATAGATAGCACAATAGTCAGAGGGAGATAGATAGCTAGGATAGAAGATAGATAGATAGAAATAGCAGATGATAGAGAGATTATAGAAAATAATCAGATGATAGAAGATAATAGTCAGCTGATAGATAGATAGATATATAGAAAGATAGATAGATAGTAAGATGGATAGATCGATAGATAGATAGATAGATAGATAGAGAGAAATAGTCAGATGATAGATAGATAGATATAGATAGACAGACAGAGATAGACAGACATATAGATAGATAGATAGATTAGATAGATAGTCAGATAGATAGATAGAAATAGTCAGATAGATAGATCGATGATAGAAATGGTCAGATTAGATAGATAGATTGATAGAAATAGTCAGATGATAGATAGATAGATAGAAATAGTCAGATAGATAGATCGTTAGATTGAAGAAATAGTCCGATGATCATAGATAGATAGATTGATAGAAATAGCAGATGATAGATAGATAGATAGGGATAAAATAGTCAGATGATGAGAGAAATAGTCAGATAGATAGCTAGATAGTGAAAATATCAGATGATAGATAGATTGATTAGGGCAAATAGGCAGATGATAGCTAGATAGATAGAAATAATTCAGATGATCGATATATTGATAGAAATAGTCCGATGATAGCATAGATGATAGAAAGAGTCGAGGATAGATAGATTGATAGAATAGTCAGCGGATAGATAGAGTGATAGACATAGGGCAGATGGATAGTAGATAGATAGATAGATAGATAGAAATAGTCAGATGATTGATAGAAATAGTCAGATGATAGATAGATAGATAGAAATAGTCAGATAGATAGATAGATAGATTGATAGAAATAGTCAGATGATAGATAGAAAGATAGATAGAAATAGTCAGATTATAGATAGATAGATAGAAATAGTCAGAAAATAGATAGATAGATAGATAGTCCGAGATAGATAGAGATAGATAGAAATAGCAGATGAATAGATAGATGATAGAAATAAGTCAAGGCTAGATAGATGATCGAACTAGTAGATCAGAAGATAGATAAATAGATGGATAGAAATTGTCAAGATGATAGATGGATAGATAGATAAATAGAAAATGTCAGATGATAGATAGATAGATAGAAATAGTCAGATGATGAATAGAAATAGTCAGGATGATAGATAGATAGAAGATAGAAGATTACAGGGCCGTATTTAGGCATAGGGCACGACCAGGAGGGGCATGAGGGGAGCCAAAGAGCGCAGTAATGGCAATGTTAGCAGGGTGTGAAAGCGTGACCCGTCACCCTGAAATAGACTGCCGCCCACTGGATCCCAACATTATTGGTTCTAGAGTAGGCAATCTGGATGGCCGGATCGACACTAGATCAGAGGGCTGTCAATGCTGCCTGACGTGTTGCATGCAATAGTGATTTGGAGCGCTCAACAAAAGCATTAGACAGTGGGCTTCTGCCAGGGCTGGCAGGCAACACTTTTTTTTGCCAGTGCAATAAAATAATAGCCTAATTTAAAAATCTGTACAGTCAATAAAGTTTTGCGGCCTAGGCGTCCTCAAATTGGCTAGAAACGGCCCTGGATAGATAGATAGATAGATAGATAGATAGATAGATAGATAGAAATACTTACCTACTGTAGTAAAACCATGGTACCAACATTAGTAAGGGTGTTTAAAAAACAGATTATTTATAGAATATCAATAAATAATGAAATAATTATAAAGTTAAAACAGAAGTTAAACTGCGGTCATATTGTTCGGCGAATTTTCGCGGGCGAAGTCATGAGGGATTTCGTATTCGCGGCGCTGACCGACAAAAAAACTCTTTGCTTTGAAAGTGACTTTTGTGTGAGCTTATAATATTGACAATGGACCTTTCTTGCCCGAGAAATAATGTGCCCGCACTTTATAAAGCGCCAAATAAAAGTTAGCTAACAGTAACTTTAGATCGTAACTA
The DNA here is from genome assembly GCA_018155175.1 of Sinocyclocheilus anophthalmus. Classification (NCBI taxonomy): domain Eukaryota; kingdom Metazoa; phylum Chordata; class Actinopteri; order Cypriniformes; family Cyprinidae; genus Sinocyclocheilus; species Sinocyclocheilus anophthalmus. Next base: position 331,017 of record JADLZN010011821.1, read on the forward strand.
TAGCAACAGTTGGCCGATTTCTGTCAGCGTCATCGACGGGCGCTTCACCGACAAAACAATCATTATTATATACTCTATTTATTGTTTTTATTATTAGATGTACAATTATAGTTTTACAATCCGACATATAATTTAGCAAAAACTCATTGAGTAAAAATATTTTTAGCATACGTACTAATCATTTTATTAAAAGTATACATTTAGATCTGTCTCGATGAAGCCTATATGACTTAATCAAGGTCACCGACGCAAATGCCATTAGGTCAACATCGCCACCCCCCAAAAAGTCTTTGCATAGCTGCTGGCAGGCACTGAATCAAGGTTCCCACGGTCTTTAACCTTCAGGAAGTTAATTAAAAATCACACAAATCCAATGTTGTATTTTATAAAATCTATTCTAATATCTATAAAGTTTCGGTTAACATCCCGTTGGCGTTTTGAGCCGATGAATCTCCAGCACCGGTGCTCCGTAGTGAACGCACTGTCTGTCCGGTGTTCCGGTGTTCCGGTGCGCGCGAGGAGGAGGAGGAGGAGGAGGAGGAGGAGGGCGGGTGTCTTCGGCGGGTCCGGTTTAGATCACATCACATCATCACTTCAGAGTTTCTCTCACGCGTTTCTCTTCATCATGGCGCGATGCGCTCCTGACACCGGTTCCGTTCCGTCCCCGTGATGCGCGTGATGATGATGATGGTGACGGATGAAAGATGGAGAAACTATCCGCGAGCATTAACGGACTCTCGTGGAGCTCCGTGTCGCTGCCGCTGGACGTGATCGTGAGCAAATTCCGCTTACCGACACTCGTGCGGCTGAGCCACGGTAAGAACCCTCCAGAGTGACTGAACGTTGCGCCGCAGCGCGTCAAAGTTTGCGGAATATGAAACATCACATTTCGCTGGTGTATTAATGCTCTCTCGGGTCTGATTGTACAAACGGAGTCTGGAAATACTCAGCAAACGCTGATAAAAATCCCACTTTTTAATGAAGCGTTGTGTGAATGTTTGCAACACAGAATCCTCAGTGAAGTGTGTAGTTGATTTGTCTTTTGGCTAAAGGTGACAGAGTGTGTGTTGTGTGTTAAAGAGCTGCAGCTCTTTTCATATGTTAATGCTGTAATGTGCTGTAGTGTGTGTTGAATACTAAACAACCTCCTGCAGGAGAAACTCCAACATTTACTCAACAATCACAACTGAAGAACACAGAATGAAACTGTGACACATTCCTGTATGTGTGAAAGTTTAACTTTCGATGGAGGGAATAAGCTTCTGAATTGGAATCAGGCACTTTTTGTGTGTTTGCATCAGTTAGACTCCATATTCTCTGGTGAGGGTGTTTAAATTAATAGTTTGCACCCATAAATGCATGATGATACCCTTAAGAATGTCTGTTTTGGGTAAATGAACTAAACATTAAAATGGCCTCAGAAGCTCATAAAGATGATTGAATCAGATGGGGAAAACGAAGAAGAATTTCAGGTTAGATTTGGTTATTTTTATAAAACATGATGAAAATGGTTCTTTCTTAACAGTCCGTAATTTATTTTTAATAAAGAAGCTAAAAGACGACAAAGAGACTTCTACATTTGTGTTAAATTAAACATGAATCTACCCTGATTACTGATGGATTAATGGATTATTGCTTATTTAATGCCCGTGTACTGTATACATCTTTATAATGCCAGATCACCCAAAGAACGATAAAGATAATTATAACTATATTAGTGTGCACACCAACAAACGATAACATTCTTTTTATTCTAAGTGATGTAGTCTGCCACTTTAAATGATCTGTCTCTTTAAAGTCAGATGGATTCTGGTTGGCTAACAATGTTTTTATTGTTCATCAGCTGGAAAAAAAATATTACTCTAAAAGTGGTTCAAATGATATTGTTCCTTTTTGTCACTAACACTACAATTGTGGCATGGACTTCGCTTTTCTCTTAAGGTGCTGTAATTTGCTCTGCAAAAGTTTGCCATCGAAGCCCAGTCATTTCAACAGGAATCCTTGCGATCAGGAGTTTTCCCGATTTTGCTCGTGTTCAGATGTTCACGCAAATTCATTGCGCTCATCAACACAAAGCTGCTTAGTTTGAAAGTGACTTTTGTGTGAGCTCTGCTTTATATTGACAATCGACAACAGACCTTTTTTTGCCCACAAAAACTTGCCGAAATGTTCCACGCCTTTAGACTTAGAATTATTAAAACGTATATAGTTGTTAAAAGCTTATAGTTATCGTCCTTGGTGTGATTGACCCTTTAAAGTGCAACAAATACACTATTGGTATATAAAGCATAAATATGAGTGACAACAGATTTACACTCTTAAAAATAAAGGTTCTTTATTGGCATCGATGGCTCCATGAAGAACCTTTAACATGCATGGAACCTTGGCCGTTACCAAACCGTTTCTTATAGTGTTTTTGGATTATTAAATGTTCACTCACTAAAAATGATTCTTTTAAGAACTGTTCTCTGAAAGGTTATTTAAGTGGAAGGTTATTTACGGGGAAGTCGTGGCCTAATGGTTAGAGAGTCGGACTCGTAACCGGCAGGGATTGTAGGTGGGGGGAGTGAATGTACAGTGCTCTCTCTCCCACCTTCAATACCACGACGGAGGTGCCCTTGAGAAGGCACCGAACCCTCCAACTCTCCCCCGGGCCGCCGCAGTCAAAAAAGGGCTGCCCACTGCTTGTTCACGGTTTGTGTGTGTTCACTGCGGTGTGTGTGCACTTAGGATGGGTTAATTGCAGAGCACTAATTCCAAGTATGGGTCATAATACTTGGCCACATGTCACTTCACTTAAGGAACCCAAAATGGTTTTTCTATTTTATTTTATGCTGTAAAAAAACACTTTTGGAACCTTTATTTATATCTACTCGTTTCCTTTGACTGTAATGTTGATTTGAAACGTCCAGATCACCTCGTGGCGTTATGAACTGTGCTGTATGGGTTTTGCGGTAGGAGATCTCACTTAATCAGCACAGACGCCGTAATTTATACACCACATAGCAGTCTTCAGAAACGTTCTGTTTTTGCTGGACTTGTTCCGCTGGTGTAAAGCATCTTTTTGAGACTCGTCTCAAGAGGAATTCTTTTAATAACCTATCAATACAGTTCACCTATCCTCACTCTCTCTGTCCATTCTTCATTCCCCATTCCTCAACAGAGAGATCATCCTGATGTTTGTTAGGTTGATGCTGTTGTTGTGTCTGACCCCATGTTTCTGAAGTTCAAAGAACTCCTTTGATGTTTGTGTGTTGAGCTCTGTGTGTGTGTGTGTGTGTTTGAGAGACTGACTGACTGTCTCTTTGACTGTGTGTGTGTGTGTGTGTTTTAAAGTGACAAATTATGTCAATTTCAAGGTCAGATACATCCTGATTTGACGTTTTGTAGCTTTTGGGTTTTCCAGTGCCTGATATCTAAAGAACGGGCTGTGTGTGTAAAAAATAATGTCAAATTAATAAATCAAAATTATAAATCAAATTAATTTGTATAGCACTTTTCACATACACATGATTTCATTGTTTTACAGAAAATCATGATGATAATATTTATAATATCTTAACATCTTCATGCTTTGGTCCATTATAGCTGTGTTGATTACATTTATTTCTATTTGGAATATACAAACAATCAAGCATTGAGATTTGCTATGTCAATAGAATCCCCAACAACAAGTCGTGTGTATTTGGAATAAAGTTTTGGACATACTTTAGTCATCAACTTATAACAAAAAAAAAAATCAGGTTTTGAGATTTGCTATATAGTATATATCACTTCACGTGAGTATACTATATGGATGCAAATAAAGTTGGATATAATATATCCAACTTGATATATAGAGCTGTGAGATAATAGTTTACATTTTTGCGAGAATATAAACAATCACACAGTTGAGATTTGCTATGTAGTATATATTGCTTTACGTGAATGTACTGTAAGTATCTGGGTGAGGTTTGATATAGTTATTGTACTTTTATCATTTGTTATTAATTATAAATTCATTAATAAATTCGAGTTACTGTAGAGTCAGACAAGCATTACCAATGCTGAGTGTCAGCCAATATGAATGTCTTGTTCTGAACCTGTAAATGATGAATTATCATGCTTATCAGTTGTGTGTTTTTGTGTGTGTGCAGGTGAGAATGTGGATGGTCTGTCGGAGGAGGATGTGATTTTGCTTCACTCCTGCAGACAGTGGACCACCGTCACTGCCCACAGCCTGGAGGAGGGTCATTACGTGATTGGACCCAAAATAGACATCCCACTACAGTATCAAGGTACCATACAGGGTCATTAACGTTAACTAAAAAAAAAAATCATTAAAATAAACATTCAATTTTAATAAACAATAAAACGTTTTTCAGCTAGTTGTCAAGGCAACATTTCTCATTTTCGCTTAGTTTAAGTACTAAAATAGCTAAAACCAAATGACCTAAAAGTACAAAGTAAACCCTATTTTAGACTAGTGCTGTCAAATGGATTAATCGCATCCAAAATAAAAGTTTGTGTTTAAATAATATATGTGTGTGTACTAGGGGTGGAACGGTTCAACTTACTCACGGTTTGGTTTGTATCACGGTTTTAGAGTCACGGTTTCGGTATGGTTCGGTATGTGCTATGTTTAGGGAAAAACTAAACTGTCAAATAAAAATAAAGAAAATAAGAATAATCTATCTAACTACAAGCAACAGCACAATAAATACAATAGAGTAAAGATACAAATAAAAAAACAGTGCTTTTCAGTTTTTTTTAGATAGGTTTAACATTAGTTTTTAGCTACAGAAATTGAATAAAGTAATGAAACGTAAAACAGCATTGCATACTTGCCTATATATTAAAGATTCATCTTTATTAAAGTTACAAAAGCTATACAATCAAGAGCAGTGAGTGATTTCTTTGTTGTTGCCGTTTGATTAATATTAATAAAGTGCTGTCACTTTAAGAGAACGCACCGATCCAGTGCACTGATACTGTATGTTCAGCCGACTATGTCTGCTATAGGATACTCACCAAGACGAGCATTTTGACTACTTTTTTTGTGTGAATTTGTCCATTGAACTCACACTTCAGAGAAAGCTTCATATTTTGCGCATTTTCTGAGGATTGAACACCCGCACCAATCTTCTCACTGTAACCTCGCGAGCTCGCGTCCTCTGGCTTTTAAATGTTTAAACTGGCAAAGCTTACATGAGTTTAGCTTAAACACAGATATCAACATGTGCTGTTCAGGTTGCGTTCCGCCCCGACAAAAACGGTAATGGGGTGGTGCGTTAAACACACTGTTCTGATGACGCAAGAGTTGCAACTATGGCAGCTGTGAAGGCCATTCTTTGTGTTCTTTTTGGAGAATTTTCGGAGCCTGATGAAATCGTATAAATACGTGTTTAATACTGCAAAAAACGCTTGATGTTACAGTCTTTGCCCTTGCCGTCCAGAATAAAAGAGAACACCCCAATCAAATAGGGAAAACTGTGGTTCCTAATTATTGTGATCCAACATTTTCCTCGCATTTCAGGTGAAGGATAATCCACTTTTTACCTCCAAGACTGTGTTATGATCTATATGACCTTATTATTTTTATTGTGAGTATTAGGCTTATCATTATTGCTGATCACTGTTGTTGTGCTATGATATTGTAATATTTACTGTTATATAATCAGAGGAGTATAGAAAACTTTATGAAATTGTCACTCCACAATACAATAGCAAAATGTATAAATATGTATAGTATTTTTATGTTGCATTAATCACTATTTAGCACACCTTCTTTAGGAAAGGATATGGACCAGAAGACATTGCAATTACTAAATTATATTTAGACAGACTTAAGGAAGTTCAAGATATATACTTGTGCTCTTATTATTTCAGTAAATTTGGCCTTTAATGTAAATAAACATGTGCAAAAAATATACTTGCTCTTGTGAATTTATTTTGATGTTAATTACATTGTGCGAGCTGTCTCTTTAATACCGCGTGGTTTACATACATGTTGCTGCTGATTGGGCTGACATGTTTGACACACCCACCAAAGAAGAGAAAAAGCATCTCAAACCCCGTTGCACACCGTTTCCAGGAGCAAACCGTAGCAAAACGGTGCACACCGGTTTGAGCTTGAATGTGCCCCAGGTCTCACCTGTGCGCGCACGCTATCAGCACCCGGGTGATGATGGAATAAATGCTCATATTCCTGCATATGGCATTCGCATTGAACAAGATTGAATGGTTTGTCCACGTTTTTTTTTTATCGCTGTTGTTGTAATGTACTGGGAAGCCAGAATGCACATCCATCAACAGAAACAGACGAACCGTGTTTGTTTTACGTGTTATCTATAGCAAACCATAGGCCTATTACAAATGCCTTGTCAGCTTTAATTGAACCGCGGTCCTAGCGTTCGGTTCAATTTTTTTCCGCGAACCGTTCCACCCCTAGTGTGTACTGAGTATGTTTATTTGTATATACAGGTGCATCTCAATAAATTAGAATGTCGTGAAAAGTTCATTTATTTCAGTAATTCACTCAAATTGTGAAACTCGTGTATTAAATAAATTCAGTGTACACAGACTGAAGTAGTTTAAGTCTTTGGTTCTTTTAATTGTGATGTTTTTGGCTCACATTTAACAAAAACCCACCAATTCACTATCTACAAATTAGAATATGGTGACATGACAATCAGCTAATCAACTCAAAACACATGTAAAGGTTTCCTGAGCCTTCAAAATGTCGCTCAGTTTGGTTCACTAGGCTACACAATCATGAGGAAGACTGCTAATCTGACAGTTGTCCAGAAGACAATCATTTGACACCCTTCACAAGGAGGGTAAACCACAAACATTCCTTGCCAAAGAAGCTGGCTGTTCACAGAAAGCTGTATCCAAGCATGTTAACAGAAAAGTTGAGTGGAAGAAAAAAGTGTGGAAGAAAAAGATGCACAGCCAACTGAGAGAACCGCAGTCTTATGAGGATTGGCAAGCAAAATCGATTCAAGAATTTTGAGTGAACTTCACAAGGAATGGACTGAGGCTGTGGTCAAGGCTTCAAGAGCCACCACACACAGACGTGTGTAGGAATTTGGCTACAGTTGTCGTATTACTCTTGTTAAGGCACTCCTGAACCACTGACAACGTCAGAGGTGTCTTACCTGGCTAAGGAGAAGAAGAACTGGACTGTTTGCCCAGGGGTCCAAAGTCCTCTTTTCAGATGAGAGATGAGAGCAAGTTTTGTATTTCAAGTGGAAACCAAGGTCCTAGAGTCTGGAGAAGGGTGGAGAAGCTCATAGCCCAATGTCTTGAAGTCCAGTGTTAAGTTTCCACTGTCTGTGATGATTTGGGGTGCGATGTCATTTGCTGTTGTTGGTCCATTGTGTTTTTTGAAAACAAACGTCACTGCACCTGTTTAACAATCATTTTGAGCACTTTTGCTTCCTTCTGCTGACCAGCTTTTTGAAGATACTGATTTAATTTTCCAGCAGGATTTGGCACCTGCCACACTGCCAAAAACACCAAAAGTTTTTTAAATGACCATGGTGTTGGTGTGCTGTCCAGCAAACTCACCAGACCTGACCCCATAGAGAATCTATGGGGTATTGTCAAGAGGAAACAAGAGACCTGAAAATGCAGATGAGCTGAAGGCCACTGTCAAAGAAACCTGGGCTTCCATACCACCTCAGCAGTGCCACAAACTGATCACCTCCATGCCACGCCGAATTTAGGCAGTAATTAAAGGAGCCCCTACCAAGTATTGAGTTTATGTACAGTAAATGAACATACTTTCCCAGAAGGCCAACAATTCACTAAAAATTTTATGAAGTATTCTAATTTGTTGATATTTGGTGGGTTTTTGTTAAATGTGAGCCACAATCATCACAATTAAAATAACCAAAGAATTAAACTACTTCAGTCTGTGTACACTGAATTTATTTAATACACTAGTTTCACAATTTGAGTTGAATTACTGAAATAAATGAACTTTTCCACGACATTCTAAATTATTGAGATGCACCTGTATACACATATGTGTGTGTATTTATATATACATAGTACACACACATATATTATATAAACACTAACTTTTATTTCGGATGTGATTAATCGATTTGACAGCACTACTTTATACCATATGTAAAAATACTAAAGAATAAAAATGACAAACAAGACACTGTTTACTAAATTAAAATGAAAACATAAATGATAAACACCAATAAAAACTGATTCAAAATATTAATAAAGATTATAATTGTATCTCAATGATACTAAAATAACACAGGTACTATATAACACACAGAGACTGGAATATGTGCCAACAGGTATACCTCACATTCAAATAATAATTTTAATTCATTAGTGGTGTTCGCACATGCAATGATATGAACGGCATTACCAATTTTTTTGCAATTTGTTGACTAGAGGTGTGTTATTACTTCTAAAAGTGACTTATTTACTCCTGGAGGATGATAAAATGGTCACAAGAGTCTTATCTAGAGACCAGAATATTATAGAGACCGTGGTGACTTTTTTTTACTGGACCATTGGATGGCAACATCCTTGCATCAGGTTGAAAGGTTCGGACAGACTGTTTGTATATTTTCTTCCTCAACCCTTGTAAAAGTAAAGTTTTAAGAAAATAAGCAATGAAACTGACCCTAGAGCAGCACACAAAACTGATTTCTCATTGAGAGTGTACAAGCTATTTAAAAACACTGAAAGCAGAGAGAAAGAGCGAGAGACAGAGATGATTGGTTGTTAACAGTATATTGATTGTTGTATTCAACCTTAACTTCCAACACACGTTCACTTTGATGTTTCTCCCTTACGCACACAACACACACACCTCCTCTCACACATATTGCTTCCAGTCTCAATCAATCACTGTTTTATTGGCAGTGAGTGGTATCATACCATATGGGCAAATCTTCGCGATACAGGGACAGCAAATGACGCTGAAGATTTTCCATGTCTTGTGTAGAATAGAAGCCAAATGTCAAAGGCTAGAGTACTGTAGTAGTGATGCATACTTTTGTTTTTAATATTAACTTCACATGTATACAAAATGTTTTTCATATATATAAATGGGATATATGAGATATATTAATATATATTAATATATAGATAAAATATATATATATATATATATATATAGTATATATACACACACACACATTTTAATAATCAGATTATTTTGATTAGAACACACAACACCTTATGAATGGCCATCAATAGAGAACGATGCTTTTTGCTCAAAGAATGGTGTCGTTTGGTTAGCGCTTTCATTCATAAAGTCAAACTCATCATTACTTCATCCTGACATCATTCCCATGGGAGCCACGGAGGAGCCCGTTTTTCGGAGCCTCCGGAATCGCAGCCATTACTGCGCTGGACTTCCTCTCCTGGGACGGCCGTTACCTAATATACCCGCCACCCGCACCATTACATCAGGTGACCAATGAGATCATCTGCTGGGGTTTCCGGAGGCAGTAAGATGCTGAGAGGGATGGATGAGGTCATTTGTGTCTCTGCAGCCGGGTCTAACGTCTCTCAGATAGACAGATAGAGTGCTAATAAGGAAGATGGAATTACAGAAGAATGATTTTTAGACATCTGAGAGATGTAGAGGATGAGACCATGTTGATATTTTAGATTTGCTCATGATTTTAATGATGTGGAAGAGGGTTGTTATTGATGACTCTCAAAATAGAAGATCTGCATATAATAAAGACATTATATTTGTGTGTGTGTGTGTGTGTGTGTGTTCTGAGTGAGCTACTTGTAGGGTTCTACTCATTATTTTTCTCCATAGAGAAATAGATTTTTTATAACACATTAACCTATAACAATAAACATATTGTGTTTACACTCTGGAAAAAATAGACTTTGAGAACCAAAGCAGCTGAAAAAGCTGCTGATCACGGGTCAGTTTTGTTGATCCTCAGATGGAAAAATGGTTTCTAAAACATTAAAAGTTCTTGATTTACTTCTAAAAATACCGTGTTTTAGGTGTTGGGTTAGGATTAGACTAATACTGTAGATTTAGAAGAACATAGGAGTGATGCTTGACCAATCAGAACTCACTATTACGATGCTAAACTGATGTGAGTGGTTGCCAGGGCGTTGCTAAGGTGTTTAAGGTGTTCCCATTCAGTTGCTAGTGTAACGGATTGGAAAGGGATGTTAAATTATTGCATAAATGGGGACAGCGCCATCTATGTGGTGCGTGATGTGATTTAGTGTGTGGAGTAGGGACTGCCCACAGCAGAGTTAATGAAGCATTGCTGTGGGTAAGTTGCACGTTTTTCGCGGTCTGAGAATTACCATTTATAAGTGTCCAAGACACACAAATATTTGCTTTATTGTGATTGTATCTTTCAATTAATATGTTGGGACTCTGTTAAGCCTTGTTTGGCGTTGAGTGTGTTGCTCAATATCGAGTTATAACGCGTTTATATTACGAGGCCTGATTGCAATCAATTTGTGTGTTGTCTTGTGTTTTATGTAGAAATGGTTTCTTCTTTCTCTGAATCAGTGAAACCCTATTACACACTGTCTCCATTGTGCAGGTATGTTGTTAAATGTTTGTGTTAAATTGCTTTATTCAAAATGAGTTACTCAAGTTCTCCGCTAGGTGGGGATGTTTCCCTTAACTGTGAGTTTAATTGTATTGCTCTGTATTTCATTGAGGATCTTCATTCATTGATTTGTGATTTATAATTAATTGAAAATGTGTGTCATCTATATTCAACCTGTTACGACTGAAACACTATACGATCACAAAGTTAAAAAGAATTTAAGTGACCGAATTAAAAAGAGAACTGTTTTCAAATAATTAGTTAATGAAGCATTGCTGTGGAAATGGTTTCTTCTCTCTCTGAATCAGTGAAACCCTATTACACACTGTCTCCATTGTGCAGAAAGCAGACCGCCCAGGCAAGACCGTCACATTGGTGCCGTGAAGTTGTGATGCCGCTGTGTTGCTATGGGTCGTGTCTTCAAACAAGTTGATTGAGATCACCGTGCTGGTGCATAAGGACTGGAAGCGTCTTTCATCATTTGAACAGTTCTTCATCAGTACACAGCCTTTTCATGGTCAAGGGACTCACTTGCTTTATCCTTTTTCGGTCTATCTGACTTTTTGCTCTGCTCATTGATATTGAGTCAATGTTTGTATGTGGATATACTCTCTTTGCACACTTTGTTGCCCATAATGAGTAACGGTAATAGATATATGCCTGACCAATTTACTCCTGGTCCAGTAGGCAGAGGTAGAGGGGTTTTAGGGTTTCCAATTCCCTTTCAGATGGACAGCCCCGGCACTGGCAATAGTAATAGTAGACCTGGTATTACAAGAGGGGTGTGTTCTGTACGAGAGTACGATACAGCAGATATGCAGTCAAATGTCAGTCATAGGTTTACAGAGGCTAGCACTTCAACACCTAATGCTGTACACTGTGTGCCTGATATGTTAGGGCAGATGACTTCAATTGTCCATCAGATTGGTCAACAATTAGCAGATAACATTAGGTCTCATCTTAGTCCTCATAGCTTGGACACTGACACACCAAATAGACAACGCCCTGATGATTATAAAGCTAATAGCCCTTCAAGCTTATTAAATGTATCGCAAAACCAAGTGATTCAGCACAGAAAAGTCAAGGAGACACCTCCCTTCAGAGGGGATGGCTCTGACACAATTGAAATTGAGGAATGGGAAGATCTCATGAGGACATTTGTTAAAAAGAACAACTTGAGTGCCGATGAACATGTGGAGGAAATCCTTGTGCACCTACGGGGTAAAGCAAAAGATGTAGTCAAATTCTGGATCAGGAACTGTGATTCTACCTCTACTGTCTGCCCAAATTCTGTCTACAGCCTGCTGCGCAAACATTTCAGTTGTAATCATTACTCACCTGTCCCTCTTGCTGACTTTTACACTACCTTGCCTGAGGAGGACGAAAACCCATACGACTACTGGCTGAGACTCAACAAAGCTGCAGATGTTGCCTCTGAATGCCTGCGAGAGCAAGGTAAAACGCTTGACAAGCCCAGTGTTGAAATAGTCCACATGTTTATCAGACACTGCCCAAGTAAAGATTTAGTTTTAACCTTCAGATCCAAACCGATTGACAAGTGGTCAGCCCATGAAGTACAGGCTGTGCTTAATGACTATCAATCTGACTTATCGTTCAAAGCCACCAGTACAGTGCATCGCAGCCAAAGTGAAAGAGTTTCAGTTAACAAGATTGATGTTAATACAGTTCCAGTGCCTGGTCCCTTGGTGTGCGAACAACAGAAAAGCACAGATTTCTCCGCTCTAGAGAAGGTCATCGACATGCTTGAGAAAGTCCTGCTGACCAATACTAACAGAACTCAGTCCCGTCCTAAACAGCAGCCTTACACCAGGTTTCCTAGGATTGAAGGTTTTGATGCTTTGCCATGTGCCATCTGTAACGATGCTGCCCACTCTGCCTTAACACATTGTCGTGAGCATCGACTATGTTTTCAGTGTCAGTCTCCAGGTCACTCCAGACGGTTCTGCCCTAGGTGGAGACAATCGCCTCAGCCCAATCAGGAAAACTGACGGGTCTGTGCGTAAGGGAGGTTAGTACAGACCAGATAGAACATCCTCCCATATTTGTAACACATGATTATCAGTCTGTTTATGAGCAGAACAAACCCAGTGTCTCACCTGAGAAGACCGCTGTCTTTCAAGGAATACAAAGAGTCCCTAGAGCTGATTCATTATTTTACACTACTGTATCTGTAGAGCATGGCCCGTCTTTCGCTGCATTACTCGACAGTGGTTCAATGGCCTGCACTCTCAGTGTGGCAGCTGAAGCTAAGTTGTTGGCAAGCGCTTCTACATTGTCAAAGTATTCTGCTGATGATGTCGTGATTATTGGATGCGGTGGTCATCGAGTCACACCAACGGCGATGTATGATTTGTCCGTCTGTGTTTACGGATGTAAAATGATAATACCTGTGCTGATCGTTCCAGGCCAGACAGATGAGATGATCTTGGGCAGTAATGCCATCAAAAGCCTGCTCACATTACTAAAGAATACGGATGACTACTGGAGATTGATCTCACTACCAAGTGGTAATGGAGAGAACGAGAGTCTAGAGTTCATTTCTTTGCTGTCCAACACACAGAGATGGAGAGGCAATCACATACCTGACAAAGTAGGTACTGTTAAGCTCAAGCACAGTGTGACGCTTGAACCCCAGAGTGAACATCTTGTGTGGGGCAGGCTTCCTGTCGGCACTGCGACATCTGTGGGAAGCACAGTGCTTGTGGAACCCACCCAATCCAAATGTAGCCCTAAGCAGATCATGGTTGGTCGAGTCATTACACCTTTATGGGGCGATGGCTGGATACCTGTGAAAGTTATAAACCCCACAAACAGTGTGTTAACCTTAAGAAGAAATGCAAAAATTGCGGATGTTTCTCCATGCATCGCTGTTGAAGATCTCCCAGAGAGTGACTATATTAAGTCTCAAGTTCAACATTTTCAACACGAGGACAATTCCCAAGAATCTGAAGATGAGATGGTGCGAATCTTGAACGACTTGGGATTGAGAGACTTGGATCTGACTGCATGTGAAGTGTCTTCAACATGGAAAATGAAATTACTCCATCTTGTCAAGAAATATGAGTCCATATTTTCAAGGAACAAAATGGACTGTGGTGAAGCCAAAGACTTTGTACATCGGATCCGTCTGGTAGATGACAAACCCTTTCGTCTACCCTACCGTCGTGTACCTCCTAGCCATTATGAGAAACTGAGAGTAGCGCTGGATGAAATGGAAGAGAAGGGTATAATCAGAAAATCAAACAGCGAGTACGCTTCCCCTCTTGTGCTGGTATGGAAAAAGAATGGTGATCTGAGGATCTGTTCAGATTTTCGGTGGTTGAACGCCAGAACTGTGAAAGATGCCCATCCTCTGCCACACCAGGCCGACGCCTTAGCTGCTCTTGGGGGAAATGCTTTCTTCTCGACTATGGACCTTACTTCAGGCTTCTATAATGTGCCATTACACAAGAGACGATAGGAAATACACTGCCTTCTCATCACCATTTGGGCTGCATGAATATAACAGAATGCCTCAGGGCCTCTGCAATAGTCCCGCTACGTTCATGCGCATGATGATGTCGATCTTTGGTGACGCGAACTTCACAAGTTTACTGTGCTATCTTGATGATCTCAGGTTTTTTTTTTTGCTCCCAAGGCATGGTGCACTGGAAAGCTGGAAAAAAGAAATATGGTGTTTTCAAGACTCAAGGCCCACAATCTCAAGCTTTCACCTAAAAAATGTCACTTCTTGAGAAAATCAGTTAAGTTTCTTGGACATGTCATTTGTGAGGATGGTGTTAAGACCGATCCAGGGAAAATAAAAGCCATTACGGATGTTCAAGCAGCAGACTTGATGGACTCTGATGGTGTCACTCCATGTCACAAGAAAATCAGATCATTCTTGGGTATGGTATTATACTACCAACATTTTATAGGGCGATGTTCTGCCAAAGCCAAGCCTTTGTTCGATCTCATCTCAAAAACGGACACGAGAGGCTCTAGAGGCAGGAGGAAGCTTAAATCGAAAGTTACGTGCACCAAGCTCTCACCTACAGACTGGACTGACAAATGCCAGGAGGCATTTCACACTTTGAAGGAGGACCTTCTCACAAGCGTGACGCTAGCACACCCTGACTTCAACCGTGAATTTATATTAGCGATAGATGCCTCATTTGACGGCGTGGGAGCTGTTCTTTCCCAAATCCCTGAGGGTGGCACTATGGCCAGACCACTGGCATTCGCTAGCAAGACACTGTCGCGTTCTCAGATGAATTACCCGGCTCACAGGCTAGAATTCCTCGCACTTAAGTGGGCGATATGTGACAAGTTCCATTATTGGTTGAAGGGGCGTCACTTTACAGCTTGGACGGACAATAATCCCCTCACCTACATACTCACCAAGCCAAGACTCGATGCCTGTGAGCAACGCTGGGTTGCTAAACTAGCTTCCTTCAGCTTTGACCTGAAATACGTACCCGGCTCTAAGAACATAGTTGCCGACGCACTGAGCAGGGAACCTTTTGTTCAGTCTAGTGTAAGTCATCGACTTGTAACAGAACCTTACCACTCTTTGCTCAAGCAGGTTAATGGAGTTGTAGATCAAGTAGTTCAAGATTCTTTTCGACTTACCACTAACTGTCAAGTACTAAGTCCTGCTGATGATCCTTCTGAAGCAACGGGAGTAAGTGGGCAAGGTCAGATGACTGCAGGTGCTTTGAGTTCGCAGGATGTAGCTGCAGTATTGGACGCACATTGTTCTGGTGGTGTAGGACTGATGATGTGCGTGTGATGTGGACAAGACTACTGCACTTAATGGGAGCACACTTTCAGCCGCACAAGAACAGGATACTGCTGTGAGTAGAGCACTCTTCTATGTTCGGAGACACAGACGTCCTGACAAGCGTGAGCGTGCAAGTGAGCCTCGAACAGCCATAAAGCTTCTTAAGCACTGGAATAAACTTACCATCAAAGATGGCATGCTTTTCAAAGTCAAAAGAGACTGTCACATGATCAAAAAGTTGTATCAATTCATTGTCCCAGATGCCCTGAAACAACAAGTGCTTCATGGTCTGCATGATGCTGCTGGCCATCAAGGTCGTTCCAGGACACTTTCATTGGCCAGACAACGGTTCTTTCTTTTGGACAGGAATGGAACGGGACATAGTTTATTATGTGAGGAACTGCATGCGGTGTATTGTAGTCAAGACCCCTGAACCAAAAGATCGTGCTCCTCTTGAGAACATACACACCTCTGAGCCATTGGAACTCATTTGCATTGATTTCTGGTCAGCAGAGCAGGGTGATAACAGGAGTGTGGATGTTCTGGTAGCAACCGACCATTTCACTAAATTAGCCTACGCTTTTCCCTGTAAAAACCAGTCTGCGAAGCAGGTTGCTCATCACTTATGGAACGGTCTCTTCTGTGTTTACGGATTCCCTAGGCGTGTGCATTCGGATCAAGGTCCGAGTTTTGAGAGTAAATTGATGAAGGAGTTGCTGTATATGGCAGGTATTAAGAAATCACATACCACTCCATACCACCCTATGGGAAACGGAATCACCGAACGCTTCAACAGAACCTTAGGGAACATGATAAGATCCTTACCTCCCCAGTCCAAAGCAAAGTGGCCGCTGTCTTTGCAAATGCTGACATTCTGTTATAACTGCACCGTTCACGAGACCACAGGCTTTGCACCTTTCTATCTGATGTTCGGGAGAGTCCCACGTCTTCCCATCGATGTGATGTTTCAACATGTTCTCAGGGATGATACTGTTGTGAAGCATTCAGATTACGTATCCAGGCTTAAAAGTGACCTTGGTGAAGCTGCAAAAATTGCACAGAAGCACAGTTCTACTGAGCAAGCTCGGCATGCAAAGATCTACAATCGGAAAGTGAAGGGATCACCTTTGACTGTTGGTGACAGAGTCCTTCTGGCGAATCGAGGTGAGCGTGGCAAACGGAAAATTGCAGATAAGTGGGAGTCCAATCTCTACGAAGTGATGTCAGTAAGGTCACCGATTAATGTCTATCGGATAAGGGACACCGAAACAGGCAGAGAAAAAACTGTGCACAGGAATCTTTTGCTCCCTGTTAACTTTCTGTACAAAGATGATGGTACCGCTTTACCATCTCAGTCTCATTCAATAGATTCAACCTCAGACTTGCCTGATCATCCTGACAGTGATACAAGAACAGCTCATTGGGTTATGCAGTCTGATCAGCCCAACTACCCTGAAAATGACACTGACTCAGAGGCTTTGTCTGAAGTTCAGTGTTCTTTGGATGTCCAGAAATCCAACTCAAAGGCAGACTCTGTTACCTGTGACAGCTCTGTATCCACTGAACAGGCCAGTGACATTCCACATTTGTTGGATAATGGATTACCTCTTGGCGATGAGTTAGACCAGATGTCCAAACAGCACTCCTTGGTTACGCCAGTTTTTCCATCTTCACAAGTAGACAATAATCCTGTTCCGGATACAGTTGACCCTGTAGTTTGCACTCAACCAGAACACATTCAATCAGACACAGTCAGAACTAGGGCTGGTAGGACCATTAAACCTCCACAAAGATTGATCTGTGAGATGAATAATCAGTTTGTGCATGATTCATCACCTTCAGTGATTTCTCTTTTTGATGTGGTGAAAAACCTTTTTCATGGGTAAATATGTATGGTTGCGAGTTTGATTTTTGCCATTTTGAGTTGATATTTTCAACTAAGATGTATTTTTCAATCCTTGAATTGTGTATGTGAAGAGAGGTGTTTAGGGCATCTCTTTAGTCTATGTTTAGTCTGGATTTCGGTACCGGTCCATTCTTGCATACCTCTTATGGAGGAATTTTGTAATAGATATTTACGCTGAAATGTGACAAGGTAATTTTCTTGTTTTAGTATTCTTTACCTTTTTCTGGTTCCTGTGTTCTTAAGCTTTCCTACTGTACAGACGCTTCCCCAGTTTAGCATAATTTAAGGGGGGTGCATGTAACGGATTGGAAAGGGATGTTAAATTATTGCATAAATGGGGACAGCGCCATCTATGTGGTGCGTGATGTGATTTAGTGTGTGGAGTAGGGACTGCCCACAGCAGAGTTAATGAAGCATTGCTGTGGGTAAGTTGCACGTTTTTCGCGGTCTGAGAATTACCATTTATAAGTGTCCAAGACACACAAATATTTGCTTTATTGTGATTGTATCTTTCAATTAATATGTTGGGACTCTGTTAAGCCTTGTTTGGCGTTGTGTGTTGCTCAATATCGAGTTATAACGCATTTATATTACGAGGCCTGATTGCAATCAATTTGTGTGTTGTCTTGTGTTTTATGTAGAAATGGTTTCTTCTTTCTCTGAATCAGTGAAACCCTATTACACACTGTCTCCATTGTGCAGGTATGTTGTTAAATGTTTGTGTTAAATTGCTTTATTCAAAATTAGTTACTCAAGTTCTCCGCTAGGTGGGTATGTTTCCCTTAACTGTGAGTTGAATTGTATTGCTCTGTATTTCATTAATTAATTGAAAATGTGTGTCATCTATATTCAACCTGTTACGACTGAAACACTATACGATCACAAAGTTAAAAAGAATTTAAGTGACCGAATTAACAAAAGAGAACTGTTTTCAAATAAACAGAGCAGAGTTCATGAAGCTTGCTGTGGAATGGTTTCTCTTACTTTTCTCTGAATCAGTGAAACCTATTACACACTGTCTCCATTGTGCAGAAAGCAGACCGCCCAGGCAAGACCGTCACACTAGGGTGTTGCTATGTAGTTACTATAGTGTGGCTAAACAGTTACTAGGTTGTTTTGAGTATTTTATTTGTGTGTTGCTATGTAGTTGCTAGGGTTTTGCTATGAAGTTACGAGGGTGCTGTGCAGTTACTAGGTGTTTTATTTGTGTGTTGCAATGTAGTTTCTAGGTTATTTTGAGTATTTTATTTGTGTGTTGCTATGGAGTTGCTATGCAGTTAGTAGAATGTTTTAAGTATTTTATTTGTTTGTTTATATTTATGTGTTGCTATGCATTTGCCAGTGTGCTTTGATTGTGTTTATTGAGTTGCTATGTGGTTTCTAGGATGTTGCTAGATATTCAGGTCCACATATATCATACATCATTAATGAGATTTGTCTCTTAATTTGGAGTTTTTTTCATTGTCTGTCAGGTGGAAATATGTCAGTCTGATCACTTAGTAAAGTAACAGCACACCTCTTTCACACACTAGAGGAATCATTCATGTTCGTAGCACAACCACTGTAGTTTAATACAAAGGAAGCCTATGGAAATTCTCTGTTTAAATTGCTGGGTAAATGTGTGTGTATATGTGTGTCAATGAAATGTGACTGATGTGTTTAAATTCATACTTGCTGTGATTGGCTGAAGATACTTCAACTGATATTTATAATGAAGAAATTTTGTACAATTGCAACGACAAAAGTGAAACTCCAGAAGAGAAAGAAACCCGTTCAGCTCTCGAGTGTCGTATAGAACTGCAGAAAGAAAGAAAGAAAAGCTGTTGCTGGGAGACAGAAAGACAAAGAGAGATACGCTCTCTCACGCTTTATCTGTGTGTGTGAAAATGACCTATAAGATCACACACGTATGCTTAAAGGGGTCATATGATATGATTTCACTTTTTCTTTGGAGTGTTACAAGCTCTTGGTGCATAAAGAAGATCTGTAAAGTTGCAAAGACTAAAGTCTCAAATCCAAAGAGATATTCTTTATAAAAGTTAAGAGTCAGCCACACCTACCTAAAACGGCTCGTTCTAACACGCCCCCACATGTCTACGTCACGATGTGGGAAGATTTGCATAACGCCGCCCAAATTTTCACTCAAAGAAAGAAGGCGTAACTTTTATTCTGGCTGTAGTATTGTTGTTGCCGCCGCCATGTCGTGAAGGCGCTGTGTGCTTCGTTGTGAAAGCGAAACTACTTGGTTTGGTCTTCCAAAAGAGGATGATATCCGCTTTCGTCATGCCTAGAGCTGATCCGTGATGGTCGATGAGGAAATACTACAACTTTGCACTATGGATCACCGGACCGGCTTTTTCCCACCGGGGACGATCGGAGTCGCCCGGGTTCGTCACTTTTGTTGCCGCGGCGTAACCTTTCCGTCACACGCTTGAGGTATTCAATCACAATGCACTGGATAGCTGGCATATTAGAGCACACCTCGCTTTTCAGACTTATGAGCTTTGTAAAAATCAATGCGTTTTTCAGAAAGGCGGGGCATAGAGGATACACAATAATGTACAGTATGTAGAAAATAATGTTTTTTTAACCTTAAACCGCATAAACACAATGTTCTTACACCAAATACACTATACACCAAATAATGTTCTTTTTACAGCATCATATGACCCCTTTAAAGAGGAGAATACCTTGAACTTCTGTTGTTTTTTTCTACAAGGCTAATATTAATCTTACAGGGACTACACTTTTAAACCCTAAAACCAACTTTGCATAAAAAAAAAAAAAAAAAAAAACTGCATTAACCTATTTTTTTTAAACCTTTCAGGATGTCACTAATGAACACTTTTAGCTCACTTCTGGGGACATTTTGGGGGATTTTGCAACACACTTTCTTTGTTGCTTTCTTTCACTCTGTTTTTCTCTGTTCTCAGGGAAGTTTAAGTTATTGGATCAGGATCGGGATGTTCGCGAGCCAGTTCAATACTTTGGAAGCGTGGAGGAAATCGCAGGAATCTTTCCTGATCGTGTGTTCGTCATGGAGCCCATCACATTTAGTGTTACGGTAACAACAGCAAAACTTCCTCACATTACTCTAGACCATATGTTTTGTTATCGTACCTAAACTAGTTAAAAAAAAAAACCCTTTACTGAATCAACCATGAACTGTAATTAAATGAATAACTGTATAAAACAAACTTATTTCAGTTAATGCCAAGGCAACATTTCAAATTTTTGTTTAGTTTTGAGTCCTAAATTGCTAAAACTAAAGCTGAAAAATAGACTTATTAAAAAACTATTACTAACAACAAACTGAAATAAAAACGGAAAATATAAAAACTAGTCTACTCCAATATTAATCAGTATTAAAATATGAATACGACTAGCTTTAGGTCACGGTCCAGGTGTGTGGAGGCAGGCAGGATGACGAGGACGACAAGGATTCAAATAAGGCTATTTAATTTTAGAGCAAAGGAGATTCAGGGTAGATTAACACACCCACTCAGGTACATGCCCAATAACCGACCTAGGCTTAGATAGGCAGGAACTAATATAGGGTGGATAATGAGGGGCAGACAGGTGAGCACATTGAGGATAATTAACTAATGATTGAACGGGCTAAACCAACAAAAGGGGAAGAAACCATAACAAACAGTCCAAAGGGGTGTTACATTACTCCCCCCTCCCGGAAGGTGCGTCCTCGCACCGTAGAAACAGATGGAGGGGCGGAGGGGGACTAAGGACATCCACTACTAAGGACAAAGTAGTGGATGTGAGATGGTGAGAGGGGAAGGCAAAGGGCTGGCAGGCAGACCAGACAGGTGGAGGTTCCGGCGGAGAACAGACTTCCAGGAGGAGGACGGCTAACAAAGTCCAGGGAGGTGACGATGGAGGCAGGAACCAGGGAGACGACAGGAGGGAACCGGAGCAGGAGGAGCCAAGTGGGACCCTGGCCACAGCTATAATAGCGGCCCACGGTGGAGCCGACGGAGGGAGGAGCCATGGAGGAGGAATTCCCGCCGACTCCAGGGGGCCGCCCAATGCAGTCGTTATCGGAGGAGCCCGAGGCGGAGAGCCAATGAGCCAGGGGGATGCCGAGGATCCGGGGGGCCAGGGTGGAGCCGAGGGCTCTGGCGACTGAGGCGGAGGCGGAGTTCCAGAGATCCGCGGCGGAGCCGGAGCGACTGAGGACCAAGGTGGAGCTGAAGGGAGGAAGGAGCCCAACTGAGCCGGTGGGACAGAGCGACGAGGCACAGCCAGAGGAGAGTCCAGAGGCGATGGCGGGTCGACGCCCGCCCAAGGCGTAGCCGGAGGGCAGGCACTGGAGAGAGCTCTTGGGCTGGAGCCCTTCCTGCGCGGAACTGGGGATCGAGAGCCATTCCGAGGCTCGACCGGGGATCGAGAGCCATTCCGAGGCTCGACAGGGGATTCCGAGGTCTCTCCTCCTCGTTTTGACACTGAATTCCCTCCTTGTTCTGGCCCTTATGTCCCGCCATAGTTAGCTCACCCTCAGCCATGATGTAGGGGGCGGAGCTCCTTTCCGCGCTCACACAGTCCACAGCTTGCTCCCTCGTGGTGGGCACTGTCACAGGCTCTCGCACCTGGTTTGACGTGTTGGGCTCAATATCCGAGGCAATCCTCTTCTCAGCCGCGGGGCTTCGCTCCAGCTCGTGGATCGCGGCGGGAAATGGCTCTCCGTCATCAGTGGGCTCAGGCTTATGCTCCGTACCGTGTGGAGATGGTGGGCTGGTGTTGTTGTCCGCGATGTCCATGGTCAGATGTGACTTGCAGGACACCAGCACCCACTCAATGAAGGCGGCGAAGCTCTCTCGAGGACCATCCCCGGACAACTGCGCTCGTGTGGTGGCGTTAAATCCAACTTGATAGAATGTACAGAGGCAGTTGTCCGGGTAGTGCGTGAGGTGAGCCAGGGACAGAAAGTAATCCGTGTGGTCCTCAAGAGAGCGTTCCCCCTGCCCAGCGGATGCTTTGGAGCGGGGTAATCCCTAATAAGAAAAAAACTGAGAAAAACCGGAAAACAAACGGAGGGGAGAACACGGAAGTTAAACTGTTTTTGGGTCGGTTATTCTGTAACGGTCCAGGTGTGTGGAGGCAGGCAGAATGACGAAAAGGATTCCAATAATGATATTTAATGTAGAGACCACAAGGCAGATTCGGGTAGATGAGACACACACACACACTCGGGGTAACATTCACAATAACCGACACTAAGGCTTAGACAGACAGGAACTAATATAGGGTGGACTATTAGTGGCAGACAGGTGAGCACAATAAGGGTAATTAACTAATGATTAGAACGGGCTAAACCAACAAAAGGGGAAGAAACCACAATAAACAGTCCACAGGGGCGTTACATTTACAAGTTATATACAATCTCCCAATATGATTTATCATGACAAAATATTTTGTCACACTGTATTATGCACACAGCTTTAAAATAGATTTTTCATTGAAAAGTCCAATTCATTGCAGGATTCGGATTGTTTAAACAGTTTCATGTAAATTAATCAGTTAAAAAAAATGATTCACTGATTCATTCAAAACCCCTAAATGTTTTTGATTTGAGCATGATTGAATGATAAATTACTCTGGTAGTTACATATTTAAATTATTTTGGTCCCCTTAATTGGCTTCAATTTAGTTAGCAGATTTTGTTAGTAGATTCTAGTGTAAAGGCTGTTCACACCAAAGACAATAGGCCTAACTATAACAATATATGAGAATAGCGAAGTCCACACCACAACTAAATTGAAACCAGCACAGATAAATGATAAAAACATTGACAGCCAATCAGAATCCATCCTGCTTTAACAAGCTTGAGCATTTGGAGCAACAAAGTGCAGCATGCACTTTAAACAGAATTGTATCATCTGTTGGTGTGGATGCTGATATAGTTATCGTTCTAGATATCTTTATAGGTATTGTTCTTGGTGTGAACAAGCCTTAAAGGTGCAGTAGGAGATCTTGGAAAATGCTAACTTTAGCCTGATAGCACTGAAAGCGAACGTCCCACCCTCCTGGCAATCGCCGTCCAAAGCCACGCCCCCTGAACGCATATACGCTCACTCACAGACCAGAATACCAGAGACAACATTACTACAATAGGCTACATCAGCGGTTCCCAATTCCAGCCCATGTTCCGAAGTTAAATAAACTTCAATGGATTTCCCCTGCTCAGGGAGTTGGGAGCAATGAACACTGTGTAGGGATAATATCGATCGGAACACAGTTCATGCAAGTAGCTCACTTCTAACGAGCTGGTTATCTGAATCGGGTGTGTTAACTAAGCGAGACATGCAAAACACATGCCCGAGGACTGGAAATGCGAACCGCTGGGCTGCCTATATCATGTGTCATTCACCGGTGAGAAAACTTTAAATGTACTACAATACCAGGCAGGAAGATCGAGTTGTTGATTCTGTGCCATTCTCGCTCTGTCTGCACAGCGTGCGTGAACGCGCTGATGACGTATCCTGTCTGCACAAACAGGTTGCGCAGAGGTATGCTAATACATGCGTTGACAGGCAGGTAGGAAAGCCAATTAAAACGCTCGGACCGAGCGTTTTGATTGGACGAACATTTCTTGGTCCTACGCCTTCCACGGAATATATAAATACATATAAATACATTTTGACCACTTAACTTAATGATTGCTATCCAGATGTGAAGAGACTTTTAACCAGCATAACAAAAAATGTTTCTGAAGACAATCACCTATTGCACCTTTAACTAATTCTAGGCTTGATTATAGTTTAACTGCTATAAATTACGAGTAGCCTGTAGCTTGACAAAGAAGGTTCGTCCTGGTCTCTAACCTTATGGCATCAGTAATGTGTTTTTTGTTAAATGCTAATACATCTGTCTCTCTCTCTTCCTCTCGCTGTAGGTGGTGTCTGGGGAGTTTACGGAGGATAGTGAGTTGTATAATTTCTCTCTGCAGGCGGGAGATGAATTAACCCTCATGGGCCAGGCAGAACTGCTCTGCGTCCAATCAACTCGCGAGAAATCCCGCCTGACTGCGCTACTGCGGCGACTGGGAAAAGCAGGCGGAGCTCTGGGACGTCCCGCCCGCACGAAGATGCCTTGTTTGATATGCATGAACCATCGGACCAATGAGAGCGTCAGTTTGCCGTTCCAGTGCCGCGGGCGGTTCTGCACGCGTTCACCGCAGGAGCTGCAGATGCAGGGAGGTGAACACACCGTGCGCAGCATCATCGAGCGCGTGCGGTTACCCGTGAACGTGTCCGTGCCATCGCGACCTCCTCGCAACCCATATGACCTGCACGCAATCCGCGAGGGCCATCGATATAAACTCCTCAGCATCATCAGCAAAACTGTGGTTCTCTGCTGCATACTTCGCAAAGAGGAAGTCACGCCGTCTCACTTCCTGTTATTAACGGACATGCCGCGCTTCACTCTGCCGGAGGGTTTATTGCGTGTGGACGCTTCCTACCAGCAGGTGGTGCTACAGTGCGCTCTGTGTTGCCAGGAGAGCTTTGACCCGGACGATTACTCGCGTGCTGTGCGTGAAGTCAAGACGGATTTCTCCGAGGAGTGTCTCAGCCCACGGCGGATTCGGGTGTGCGTTCAGGGCTACGGGCACGACGAGCTCGGGACGTCCCTGCAGAGACTGTCTCTGTGCGTCTATGGAGGCGGAGCCATCACACACACTATCTCACACGGCTGCAGAGACTCGCTGGTCGACTCGCACACGCTGCCCTCTAGTGACGGAGAGGAGCGAGAATACGTCATGCCCGATTGGTCGACAGAGACGCAGGAGATTCCGTACGAGGAGCTCTGGACCAATCAGAGTTCTGGAAGTTTTGGGTTGACGTCTGAGAGCGCAGTGAAGGCGGAGCATAACCTCATATCCTTCCACTCTACTACCACGTCATTGGATGGAACGGTAGGCTCCACACATGTAGCCATGGTGCAGATGGAAGCAGGAAGAGTGTCGAGAGTATCGACTCCACCTCCTGTCCCACCCAAATCTGAATCTGTAAGCAGCCATTTTACACAGATTTTTCCATACAATTCAAAGCTTTAAAAAAAAAGAAAGAAAGAAAAACATACCTAATAGATATATATACTGTATATATATATATATAATATTATATATATATATATATATATATATATATACACGTATAGATACACATTTTTTTAGAGTGAGATTTTCATTATGGGGGCCATACAGTATACTGTAATTTGTATAAATAGCCACTTCAAAAAATCTTAATAAGTTTAATTTCTTAAGAAAATGTAAATATTACGTGTAATAATATAAAATTTTATTTTATCTAAGTTTTTTAAAATATTTTTTTTTTC
The DNA here is from genome assembly GCA_018155175.1 of Sinocyclocheilus anophthalmus. NCBI lineage: Eukaryota > Metazoa > Chordata > Actinopteri > Cypriniformes > Cyprinidae > Sinocyclocheilus > Sinocyclocheilus anophthalmus. The sequence goes on from JADLZN010011821.1 coordinate 356,614, forward strand.
GTTTTTATTTTAAAAAATAAGATTATAATATAATAAAGTACAATAAAATAATAAAAATATAAATCATTCTATTTCTTTGTAACTATTGATTTGGGGGTGAAATATTCTGGACATGTTCTTGACCAGTTTCGTAAGATTCACTCTTTTAGATATTTCTCTAGCATTATTGGGCTTTTGTTCAGTAACCCTCTTTATTCTCATGATACTCACTTTCTCCTCATCTTTTGCCCACGGTCCACATCACACACACACACACCCACCACACACACACACACACACATTCATATGTGCTTTGTGGCCCAAACAGTATCATGCAGCACTGCCGCCCTAGACTAAAGACTAAATAATTGATAGTGTTGCTTTTAAAGGCTGAATAATGAGCATATGTTTACTGGAACAGAACATATACACAGCACACACACACTCACAGAAACATAATCACACATCATCTCAGCCTGTGTCTTTTCAGGTGTGTTTCGAGTCATTCATTTGTGTGCTTATAATGTACACTACAAAAACACAGTGACAGTGTTTCAGGCATTACAGGCCAGGAGACATTTTAGTGCCATAACTATGTGAATCATTAACTGATATAATAGTAATATGAGGAGCTACCTGAATGTTTTATACTAATAATACAGGTGGTAAAACAGTTTTTAGAGTAGCAACCTTTTCTGTTTTTACTGACATGTTTTACCGTGTAAAACAAACAGTATATAAACAGAAAAACAAACATCTCTTCTCATCAGGATGTAGAGCTGGAATTAAAGTCTTTTTGACACTGTTGACTGAAATTACAGCCTTCTCTTTTACCCTCTTCTCTCTCTCTCCCACACCCAGAGGGTTCAGCCTGGCCTGTAATTTAGCTTCCTCAACACACACACCCACCACACACACACCACACACACACACCACACACACACACACACACACACACACACACAGTCCCTGGTGTATTTGCTGAGAAAGGAACTGTGTCCCAGAATCCCAAAAGAGGAAATTTAGACAGTGATAACAGATATTAAGGAGTTTATCATCATGATGATCATTGAGACAATATTTCCATATTAACCGTAATTAGGAAACAATCACTTGTAAACACTGGTTTACTACAGAGTATGTCTGAAACTCTAATTAAAGAATCATAAAAAGTTTCAGTTTCAGTTTGTGATTTCTTTTGCTGATTGTATTGTTCTGTATACTGTTTAGAGTTATTAAAAAAAGGACATATATTGATCTCGGAATAAAGGTTTTGTGGATATTTGATTTAAATAAACCTATTTGAATATTAAAATATAGTTCAAATGAGTTCAAATTTATTAACAGTTTCCATAAAATGTACTGACTTATAACTACATTTTTTGTCTCTCCAGTGATTTACACATCTGCTACAATAACGGATTTGAATTATCTTCATATCTTTTATTATATGCAATTATTTGTGATTACTTTGATTCATTAATCATCAGCATATCATGTAATTATTTCAACTGACAGCCCGAGATAAATGTAATTTCATAGTATTATATTCTCTTAATATAAGATTTTTGCCTCCATTTAACAAACTTAACAGTGTTCTGTATTTAGTTTTCAATATTCAGTGTTTAATAATAATTGTTTGGTTTTGAGTGTTCTATTTATTCCATATTCTGTGTTTAATATTAATTGTTCTATATTCTGTATTTATTATTTGATTTTCTGTGTTCAGTATTAATGACATGGGAATATGTTGTTTAACTTTCTCCTGGAAATAAAGTGACATTTACTTAAAAACCAGGTCTTGAGTTGTGAGGAAGACAAGAGCAAGACTGTGTAATATAACTGTTCTTTTGCATTTCTTCTCTCTGTCTAGGTGAAAGAAGAGTGTCGTTTCTTAAACGCTCCTCCTGTTCCGCCCCGCTGTGCTAAAGGCCCCGCCCCCAGCCCTCCAGTTCCCACCCGCGTACCTAAAACTCCGCCCACAGAGACGCTCAACCCAAACCCCTCATTTTATTCCTCTGGACTGCAAGAAAGGTAAAAATTACTATTGGAGGAGTTTAAATAGAGTTGTTTTAAGTACCTATTGGTTGGAAATAAGTAGGAATGGGAATCAAGAGGAAGCACTGATAATTGAACTATACTATGCAAATACTGTGAAACAAAATACCTAAAGAACAAAAAATAAATATTTTTGCATTAATTTATTATGAAAAGTTGCAAAAAGGCCCACACACTATAAATAGGGATATAACGATTCACTCAACTCACGATGTGATACAATTCACGATACAATTTACTCACATTTACTCGCTTTATTTTTTTTTACAAAATGAAGTTAAGATCAAAATTCTATAATGATAAGGGTCCTTTTAGTATTGCTTGTGACCAAATTGCCTGCGACATATTTTATGAATTGAAATGTTCAATACGAAAACTCATAAAATAAATCTGTTCATATAAACAAACTAGGCGTTTTTATATGTGCAACCATGCAAGCTCTGAGCAGTTTTTAATCTAAATTAGATTGCATAATTTTACATTTTCCTCAAAAACAGAATGCTCTGACTTTAGTTTTGTGAAGCTATACTACATAAAATATATCTGCACGAAACAAATACAGCAGATGGGCTGAATGAAAACACATATTCATTCTCTGCCAGCAGGTGGCACTTATGGAACAGCGCCACCTGTTGGCATTACCTTGGTTGCCACTGTAAACGCAGCAGTGCTGCGCTTATGAACACTACTTTAATATGCATTAAACAAAGGCAAGATGAAAAGAAAATACCACCAACATTTTTCTAGTGGCAAGTCAATTTTCCCATCTCCATATCAGACCCCAATTGTATCACGATTCGTTTAACATCTCAACCTATTAGAATTGTCTCATATTTGTATCGATTTTCAACCGGCTCGGGGTGCATCAATACATCCCTAACTATAAAGGTAAAAAAAGACAACAAAAAAGCAAATGCAAGATAAAAACCACAGCTCAACATGAGCTCAAGCGCAACATGACCGTCAATGCACTGGGCACTTCCATTTGCTTTTTTCTTGTCCTGCTTCACCTTTCTAACGTGCTTTTTTTGCAACTTTTCAGCTGTTTGGATTGTTGTGGATTACAACTTTTTGATCTTTTTGTTGAGTTTTTGGTGATTTCTTCATTTCTTCATTTTAATACAACTCTCTCTATCAGTTCTGCTCCTTATAGTGGCAGCAACTCTCCATCGCCAGACTCTTATTCTCTGTATTGCTACCCGTGCACCTGGGCTGACTGTGTGACCGCCGACCCTTGCGTGAGCCCTGATCCCGCCCAACCCGCACAGGCCTGTTGGTCCCACCCACGAGGAGGCGGAGCCTACACCTCCAACATCCTCAATACACCTCTACTCAGTACTGACACCGCCCAAAAGAACTACTCCACCTGCCCTAGACCGCGGCCGGTGGCGCAAAACCGCTTTGCACCGTTCGGCGCCCTAAACCCTTTTGCCAATCCGGGACACGCCCATGCCTCCTCCGATTGGCTCACCACTGGTAGGAACTCTCCCACTCTGATACCCGACCTCATTAGCTCTACCCCTAAGGAGCCTCAAGCCAATCAGGGAGGTTCAGAAGGAGGCCCTGAGACTCCGCCCAGACCCGTGAAGAGTTCAGAAGAGGACACGGTCACCGCAGACCCCGCCTCCAGATCAGTCGCCATGGCAAAGGGGGCAGAGGGAGGGGCCGGGTCATCTTGGCGACCCCCAGCAGAGCTCTGCTGGCTCTCGGTGGAGGAGGTTTCATCCAGTCTGCGGTTCATCGGCCTTTCGGCTGACGTGATTGGTCTGTTCAGCCGAGAGAGGATTGACGGCTCTATTTTCACTCAGCTGACAGAGGAAATCTTGTCTGAGGACTTTAAACTCACCAAACTGCAGGTCAAAAAAATCATGCAGTTCATCAAGGGATGGAGACCCAAGATATGAGCAGCATCCTCGTGAATTTAAGGAATGTTTTTGTTTGAGTGACACAAGAGTACTACAGCCACAATGAGTGCTTCTGCTCGGACTATTTCAGATGTTTTATATGTGTGTTTGTGTGTGTGTGTCTGAAATACACCTTTCTAATCGAAGGACTGACAGATTGTGACTAATATATTATGGAGCACTATTTGATGTTTTTGTTATGAATATTTTTATTCCTGGGGTGGGATGATTTTGTGTGCCTTCAGTGGACAGTCAGAACTTATGGGGTGGCTGTTCTGCTGTCTTTCAAGGGTTTACTGACTGTGTTTTGAGCACTTTTGTCTGTTTTCTGGTAACCTCACGTGTTTAACAGCTGGATTTGGGACTTGGATGAATCTCATGAAACCTGTCAGGAACATTGTCCAGGTCATATTTCACCGCAAAATCAAAAACTCAAAATAAATAAATGAATTAATCATCAAATTTAGCTTAAAGAAAATTCTCATTTTAAAATAATTAAGACCAGTAATTACATTAAGATCATCATTATTATTATTTTGGATTATGTCATTATTTTCTTGATGTTTAAACACATTTAAACCCTAAACATTGCTAATGTTTGAATGTAAGAGAATCTCATTCTCATTATTGTAATGTGGAAAAAGTTTTATATATATATATAAAACAGAATCTAAAGAGGACCATTGAGAACAATCAGAAAAAAAAAAGTAAAGTGCCGTCTGTCACTTTTTTTAGTTAAAAATGATCCGAAATCAATATTTGAGCAAGTATATAACCAGCCAGTGTTCAAAACTATCGCCTTACTTCAGCCCTATTCACAATGGTTATAGCTTATAATAATGTTTTCTAATTTGAGTGGTACGGGTAGGTTTTCACGGGAAATTCTAGCATTCTGCTGCATCATTACGTCACTTCTGTAAACATAAAAAAGTTGTCCCGGCTACTTCGAGCTAGGGGCATACAGCATATCAAAGGAACGAAGGGAAAAGGGGTGAGGATCTTGCAATGGATCGTGTATATACGTGTGTTATTAGATAGCCAATGGTTGCTCACAGTGCGAGGCTGTGTAATACATTAAATGTTCATTTTGCTGGCAGTTTGCACTTGTATGTGGCCAGATTAAGATAGTTTATGTGTTTATGAAACACATGTTAATGAAATTAAATTATATTCCAGTTTAAATGTGCTTCTGATTACAGATAGCCTGGTATTACAAAGATATGTATTTTAAAGAAACCCAGTTCGAAGGGAGCATAATTTGCTCTTTTTTGGTTAGGAAGATATTCTTATACAATTTGAATGGTATGACAATTAGATTGACTGGGCAGAAATTTAATCTTACTCGCTTCTACACCTATACTCATAGCACGCATTGCTGCCATGTTGTTAACAATAAGTTATTGATAGAATTAGTATATACACTATAATACTGTTGCTGGTTTTGATGTAATAAGAGCTAATCGATCTTTAGATAAAATCCACATCGGGTAGCATGAGTTATTAGATACGGCTTTTTTCCTCCTTGTATCACACCAAACTTGGCAGAACTTGTCTACTTACTTGTTTCAGATGACAATGATCCAGAAGTGAAAATTCTTATTTGCAGTCATATATTCCAAAGACGTAGGCTAGGAAATCTGTGATTAGCGAAGTACCCAGTCAAATTCCACCACTCGGTGCGGTACTGCCACACACACATACTCCTCACAACCTTAATTCATTACGCGCTGGAGCCGTGCCGGTGCACGACCCATGCAAGGAAGATAATTCCGCACTCAGCTGCAATTGCAGGTTTTCTAACAGAGATGCCGACATAGAGGCAAAACTTACAGACTACAGCTTTAAAGGGTTAGTTCGGCCAAAAATAAATTTTTTTGATCCTCTGTGACCCTCCCATAGACAGCAAGATACATACCACAATCACGTCCAGAAACGTAGCAAGGAGTTCTGTAAAATAATCCATGTGACATCAACGGTTCAACCGTAATTGTACGAAGCTACGAGAATACTTTATGTGCACAAAGAAAACAAAAATAACAAATTTATTCAACAGTTCTTCTCCCCCTCGCGCCATTTGGAGAAACTATCCATGACGCAACAGCGTAGGTTTGTTCTGTGTCAGCCCACCACCGTGCTGTAAAAAAAAAAAAAAAAGTTTACGCTGTTTTTTTTAGGGTGGAGATGAATTGTTGAATAAAGTTTTTTTTTTTTTCTATTGTGCACAAAAAGTATTCTCGTAGCTGCGTATATTACGTTTTGAACCCCTGATGTCCACATGGATTATTCTTTACCATATCTCTTGCTACGGCTTCTGGACGTTGATTGTGGTAGTACTCTTGCTGTCTATGGGAGGGTCAGAGAGCTCTCAGATTCCATAAAAAATATCTTAAATTGAGTTCTGAAGATTCCGAAGAATCTTACTGGTTTGGAACGACTGAGAGTCATTAATAGACACGAGAATCTGTTACATTTTGGGTAACATATCCCTTTAAAGTAGCAAGTGTAAACTTATGAAAATCTTGTGTTAGAATTTTGGCAATTGGTCATTAAAAATGTCTTAGTGGGGGGGGAGGGGAATATTAAATATATTTTTTCTTGACAGATTTGATGAATCACTCGAGATTTAGAGCACAATTTTTCTCTTTCCTTCTGCTCTCATGTGGAGCTCATGTCATGCACACAGGAAGTGAGACTTTTTAGAGATTTAAAAATAAAGAGTTCAGTTTGTGATGTACACGTTAATAAGAGCAGCAAGTGTTTAGAGTCTGAACACTCTGTAAGTAGGTGACAGTAATTAAGAGTTTACTAATTACAGCCCACGCTGATGGAGGACGTGTTCGAGGTGAGTCAGAGCTGCTGAAATGAGAAGGTTTTAGCCTTATCTCACTGTTTAAAAAATATTTTATCAGCATTTAAGGAATGCTTATTTAACAGCTTCCCCCTCTGTAGATGCATTTGTACTTTGAATAATATTTAACAGCGGTAGTGTTTCATTTGTACTGTAATTTAATGTCTGATTTAATTGTATGATCCTGATGGATCAACTACAGAAAAGAATAAATCAATAGTGCTCACTTGAACAAAGTGTATTGACAGGTAAAATGTAGCCTATAAAAGAAGCTCCAGTATATGTTCGGAATGGAAAACTAGATTTTTGCTTATTGTTGAATATTACTTTTAAAAACAGTTTTTAGTTAATCCCAGCCGGCACATGACCGACCTTCAACGTTGAAATATGGTTGAAATAATGACAGTTGTTGTTTCAACGTTGAAACAATTCACACAGATTTACCAAATATTACTTTTAAAAACCGTTTTAAAAGTTATTCGCAGCCGGCACTGACCGACCTTCAACGTTTGAAATATGGTTAATCATACCTGTTGTTGTTTGTCAAACTTGAAACAAGTCAGCACACGATTTTTACCGCCACGCCAACTGCGGCACGCATACACAACACTATTTGTTGAAATCTTTGCAATTGAATATTGTTTAACCAAATTACGAGGGCCAAATCTACACAAGATGATAGACTCGACAGAGGAAAATTTCTAGAGATATGATCTGTCTGTCATCCTGGCTGCGGGTCCGCGTTTAAAAATTTTACAAAAAAATTTATCTATAAGTGATTATATAATTGAGTATATATTGAATATAGTATTATTACCCACCCACCCACCCCATCCTTTTTCCAGCCCCATGTCCCCTGACTGGCTCCATATTGAATATATAATAATACTCATATTTATTTGTTACATCAATAATTTTTTTTTTACCACTTACATGCTCTGGTGCCCCACACTTTGAAAACCTCTGTACTATAGAATATATTCTGTTTATCAGTACATACTGTATATGCTATAGTATGGACCTATGCCAACACATTCTTCAGTCTTTCAAAGAGTTTTCCTTTACATACAGTAAAATACAGGATGGTGTGAGATATAAATCCTTTCAGAAAATATTCAGAGGTTACAAGTTTATTATAGCAGGATCATACAAACCACTATGCTATACTAAAAAAAATGTCTCCAGGCACGTTGGTTAAAACAAAAATGTAGCTGCAACATTCAGAAATTATTCTACAGGGAACTAATGTGTAGCTGAATAATGCCAATAAATATGCAACTGTTAAATTCTTAAAAAAAAAAAAAGTTAATGTTGAGAACAAACCTCAACTTTAGAGGGATTTTACATAGTTATCTTTTCTTTAACCACATAAATAAACTGATAAATTATGTACAGGCCAAGTTAGGAAAGATCTGCTTTTTAACCCACTAATCATAAAACAAATAAAATGAAGGATTTGTAAATAATGCACTACTGTAAGTGAGTGAATGTGACATTTTTTTGTGAAAAGATCCTGAATGTCGAGGCGGCAAATTTTCACTTGTGGAACCTCTTGCTGGAGTCTTTGGCGTGGTCAAGGAGCAGCTGGCAGGGAGTGAACTGATTACCATAAGCCTCCTCAAAGCGCTTCATTTTCTGGACAAATTTGTCAGCTCCGTGTAAATCAACAAAACGGAACGGGCCTGAAATGTGGAAAAAAAGGGGTTGTCAAAGTTTACTTTGCAAATCCTTAAATATCCACAGGCACAATGCGGTGTGCCTCAGGGCTAAGTGCTAGGCCCGCATCAGTTATGATAAATAATTTTAATTACAAGGTGTGTAATATGTGTGTGTTACCTCCCAAGCATGGCGGGAAGCCAAGTCCAAACACGGCTCCAATGTCTCCCTGCACGGGGTCGGGCAGAATGCCTTCCTGTAGACACAGTACGGCCTCGTTTACGAATCGGGACACAAGTCTGTACTGAATATCCACATCGGCAGAGCTAAAGAGAGAAATAGGAGAAATATGAAGAGTTTCTTCTGAGGTAAATCAAGCTTTAAGATGCTTGTTAATCATGAAAACCAACTTACACAGCAGGGGGCGCTGTTAGCTTGAAGCTGTTGAGAATATCTTCAGCTCCTGAGTTCACCTTCTTTTCTTTCGACTTTGCTCCGTACACGTAACAACCCTTTCCAGACTTGCGTCCTGAAGTGCACATATTCACATCCAATTACAATCGGAGTTCTGAAATTGTTATGGTGATGATACGGTTTCTGAAATTTAAGGCATTATTCCCTGAAAAGTCAAATGCACATTTGTGTTTGGGTGAACTATCCCTTTAACGTTAACGTGCCATCAAATGTTCTGTAAGACCGAACCGACAATTTATGAAGACAAAGCTGTATGTGGTTTAATAGATGCACCTTTGAACCCCTTTTGAACCATCATCTTCAAGACCTCAACATTTCCTCCTCCGAATCGCGTTCCAAAAGCCTTGCCAAGATCCTCTGCAACATGAGCCGCCACGTCAATACCGACCTCGTCAGCAAGTGTCGCCGCACCGACAGGAAACCCGAATCCTGTTGTCAGGGAATCCAGTTTCTTGGGCCCAACTCCTTCCTTTAGCCAAAGTGATGAGACAAGAAGATTAGAGTTGGCTCGTATAATAAAAATAGTTTGGAACAAGCAGTCCAAGCTTAATTAAAATTGAACCTAAATTGTACCTTTTATAATGTTAAAAAAGATTTCCGTATCACATAAATGCTGTTTTTTTAAAAAAGTTTCTATTCCTCAAAGAATTCGGAGAAAAACATCAGTTTTCCACAAAAATATTAAGCAGAAACTGTTTTCAACACTGATAATTTTTTTTTAAATTGATAGAAGAAAAAAAAAAAAGATTTTAAACAAACAGTCCAAATTTAATTAAGTTGTCTGATTCTTCACAAGTACACCTTTTAACCACAAACAAGCTTGCAATCTTTAATTGGAACACATAAAAATGTGTTTGTTTGTTTTTACCTGCATAAGCTATTCAAACATGTAGGAATTTACCTGCAGTGCTCGAACGGCCTCGGCTAACATAGGCGCTAAACAGCGAGTGGTGTAAAAACCTGGACCATCCTGATGAAATATACATACAACATAATTACTCGCTGATGCAAAGAAAATGCTGAAAATATAAAGCAGAACGTGTTCATACCCCCACGACTATGATGACCTTTCCCTGTTTAAGCCCAACAGCCACGGCAGATGCTGTTGTGTCTTTGGAGGTTTTATTGGTGGTGATGATTTCTAGCAGTTGCATTTTATCCACAGGAGAGAAATAGTGCATCCCGATCACCTACATCACACACGAGTAGTTCAGCATAAAGACTTTCACAAACAATCACTCCTTCAGTACTGACTAATAACAATCAAACCCATTTAAAACACTCAAACACACACACGCACCTTTTCAGGTCTCTTACTGGCTGCTGCAATGTCTTTGATTGGCAGAGCGGATGTGTTTGTGGCAAAAATACAGTGAGGAGGAATCACCTGCACACAGAACAAGTATGATCAGTAGTGTATATATACGGAGGGCTGCACTGTATATTGCACTAAGCAAACACACACAAAGTTGAACTTACGGCCTCAACCTCCTTCACCACTTTATGTTTGATTGACAGGTCTTCAAACACGGCTTCAATGACCATGTCAGCGTTCTCAAAGTCACGGTAGTCCAGCTGTCCTGACAGCAATGACATAATCCCATCTCTCTCGAATGTCGTCAGACTCTTCTTTTTTGTTTTGTCGTTAAGACTGAGAAAGAAACAGTGAAATATATTTATTAGATTTAACATAAGTTTAAACATTTAAAATAACATTTAAAATACAAAAATATTGTTTTTACATGTTTAACTAAGTAACCGTTTTAAAGGATTTAATATATTACAACTTCTTTTGTAATTCAACCTTTTTCCAGGTTGAACTTGAAAAAAGAATATAAACCGTTTTAAATGATTTGGAAGTTTTTTTTTAAAGCTTTATTAAAAAAAATATATTACAATGTTTAAAAAATAAATAAAAGATTTTGAAAAAAAAAAAAAAAAAAAAAAAAAAATTATATATATATATATATATATCTCTATATTATGTATATATATTATTATATATAGATCTATATATTAAATAAAAATATATAATCTATTATAGATGTAACAACGTTTGTTTTTTTGTCACATACAGAAAAGTTTCTATGGTTTTTCAAAAGACTGGAATCACAATTAAAAACCCCTGACATTTCCAGGCTTGCAATGATTGCGGGAAAACTTATCTTAAGAGGAGACCTTTAATAGTTTGACATTTTGATATTTGTGTGTTCAGATTTTAACAGAGCAACATGGTCATTTATGGACAAAATCCAGGCTTGAAAATCTGTGTGGCTTTTGCTTTAAATTGTTTCTTTCTAATGCCCTGGTGTGCGGCGCCCTCTGCTGTCTTACACTATGACCTGCAGCTAATGAGACCAATGGGTTTGGAAAACTACTGTATATTTCTATCATGTTGATGTCTATCTGTGGGTGTGCTACACCAACCCCTTGTACACCTGTTGATGACCTCTGGCAAGTCCTTCCTCTGTTGTGTCTTTTAAGATGGTGGCCACACCCTTATCTACCGTTACCTGAGCAATACCTGCTCCCATAAGCCCCGCTCCCAGGACAGCCAGCTTTCTAAAAAAATAAATATAAAGCACTATCAGTTATTACATTTGCATCCTGATGACATCATATCACTCAGCCCCTCCTACCAGACTTACTTCACCTCTCTCTCCGGCTGCCCAAAGTGGTTCTTTTTGCATGCCACCTGACCATGATAAAGGCCAATCAGAGCTCTGGACTCTGATGTCATCGTCAGCTTGCCAAAGTTCTAAAAAACAGACAAGAGGTCAGACAGCTGATAAATGCTCAAATATGCAGTTTTTTTTTTACTAAACAGTTTATTGAACATTTAGATCAAATATAAAAAGAAATATAAAAACGGTTTGCATATGTGTTTTTTATTGAGTATCATATTTGACACATCAGGCTTTTAGGGCACATATTATATGATATAGTACGAATATGGAACATTTTATTGAGAGGCCCAAACGGAGCAGAAATTTGCAAATTGGTGCAGACGCTGATATTTATATGGTCAGAAAGTAAGATGAAATTCTGATGTTTGTAATGTAAATCAGTGAGATCTTTATTACAGTATAACAGACTACTTGCAAAAAATGCATAGAAATATCAGTTGTCACTCTATATCTCCCAATAATATGTCTTAGTAAAATGAGATTTGTGTTTAGTTTTATGATCAAAGCTCTGTAGTGTCAAAACATATAATGCAATGCAATACAATGATGACTGAGAAATGAACAAATAAACGTTCCTCAAAAGCCTGATGATCATATTTGATACTCACTGATTTTTATTAAAAATGATGTCTGGATAATCAAGTAAGCCTAAGTTGTTTCAGTCCAGTAAGTGTTCATCTTGAAATATTACTAACAATATTAAAGTTATTCTTATGTTTGCTTTTTATGTTTACTGTACTACCACGACCTGACCGAATGAACTAGAAGGCCTTTTACTTATTCTAAAAGCATAAAACGTCAATCAGACGACAGAAGGCATGTAGTAGATTGCGTGCAACAGGTTTTGTTTGGCAAAGGTTTGATCATATTGATCATTTAGAGGCTATAGAAATTTGTGTATCAGACATGATACAGTAGGCTTTACAGAGTTAAACTTAGTGAAACCCTGAAATCTTATTGCAGGTGCCACTTTCAGAAAGGGATGTTGAAATTCAAGTGATTACGGTGTTGATGATACTAACCTGAGATTCAGTCAGATATCCAGCATCGTTTCCTTTTTCAATGCCCATCTGAACACACTAAAAACACACCAAAACATGTGAGTTCATGAGCGAATGAGAGTATGTGTGTGTGTCTGTTTGTGTGTGCGTTTACCTCTATAATCTTCAGTGGCGCGGGATAAAGCCCTTTACTCTGTTTCATGACTTTACTGTGGACAGTTTTGTAGATCTGTTTCCTGACCGGCGGGTTTTAGGTGCACATTGACAAATGATGTCCTGTATCTCTGGAAAAACAGATTAAAACAATAAAAGCCTTTAATAAACAGACAAGTCAATGGTCTGTCTTATCTTCGTAGCTTGACACTAATGTGTCTTACTCTGCACGAGTCCTTTCTTCTTTTCCACCGTGACTTTTTTACCAGCAAGACCTTTAGCAAAATCAACAGCCACTTCCTCCAGATACTCGGTCCTGCTTTTGGGACTCGCAGCAGTCAGAGGACTGCCACAACAAAAACAAACAAACAGTATAGTATAGGGGTGATCCAAAATCTGCTGTGTAGAATTTTTTATCTATTCCTTCCACTTAACAGTGAATTATACGAAAAATAGTTTGAAATGACATTTGCACTATTTGTGCTAAGTATACTACAAAATGACAAATTAACTGAGTTACCATGAGATGTAATAAAATGAGCCAAATGCAATTTACGTTTGGTATACTAACACAACATGGAAGACTTACTAGTGTGCTAAATTGGGACAACTAATTTTGTGCTTAATGCACTTTAATAGTGCAAAAGTAGTGCTAAAGTCCAATTAAAGATATACTTAGTATATTTTATTGTGCTAAAGTGGAACTATTGCAATGTATACTTCAGGTACACTTAAAATATCTTATCAATCCTTATATAAAAGTGATATGAAAACACATTTAGGCTAACTTATAGTGCATTGGCAATTACAAGAAATACTGCCACACATATACAATTATATTTTTTATATCCATAAGATCTTAATGTATTGTCAATAAGATATACCAGTGTAATGAGAATTTGATAGTCGCATACTTATGGATGAAATAAATGTATATAAATAATTATGGAGATGGTTTTTTTACTTGGGTCCGAACGTCCACTTAAAATGCTAGTCAAGGTGTCTCTTGCATTAAAAAAATGTGGACTTATAATTTATGAATGATGTACTGATAACTGTGTGAAGACATTTTAAAATGTAATAGTTATATTCTATTTGCTGACTTGTTTTTTTTTTTTTTTTTTTGTTTGTGTTGTCATAGCTAATGTTGAGCCATACAAATAAATGTTGGTAGAGCAAGTAGCGATTTTAGTAGTGATGTTCATATACACTATGCTTAAGATATTTTATAATATGGGTGTTGAAGATTAGCTTGTTTGATGAGTTTTTAACTGCAATAATTTTAAGTTGTATTAAGTAAATTTGAGTTTTTGACCTTTACTTTAGTGTTCTTTTTAAAATGACTATTTGTGTTAACAAATTATTACAATTTACTTCACTCTTCAACTTTAATTAAATTTAAGTTTTTATATATTTGTATATTACATTATAATAATATGACTAATTTCCTTAATTATTAATTAATAATAACTTAAATTCTTATTTATTTGTACTATTTTAAACGTTATTATTATTTTTTAAAAAGCAGAAAAAATATTTTTTTCCATGATTACCGCCTCTGTATAATATACAGGATGATTTGCTTGGGAGGATGAGAGGACTAATATATATAAATGTTATAATTGATTAAATCACCCAGAGGATCCACCAGCTGATGTACGAGCCCCATTTTTTTGGCTTTGTCTGGCCTTATGTTCCTGCCGGTCAGCATCATATCAAACGCAGCGGGAAGGCCAACCTAAGACACACAAACAACATTCTGAAAACTACTGATGAAAAATTCTGTTTTCTGCCATTCAGTTTGGCAGCATCTGCATATCCCTGACCATCTGAGCAGTTAGAGAGTGTAAGTAAACTCCTCACCATTTTGGGCAGCCTCTGAGTCCCTCCAGCACCGGGCAGCAGTCCCAGCATCACCTCTGGGGTGCCTAGAATCGTCTTCTTACTCTTAGTGGCAATGCGGTACTGACATGCAATGGCAAACTGAAAGAACAGGAGAAATGAGAACCAAGGGTGAATTTAAAGGGTTTATCGTCTAATATAATATTACGGTCCGCATGTATCATATTGCATTGTTCTGCATTATTTAATATGGTGACACTTAGCGAACACAAATTCACTTTTAAGAGTTTTTAGCACGCTTTAATAGGGGTATCGATGATGTGATAGTCACAAATTTTTCCTGTCTCGAAGATCTGTAAAGTTGCAAAGACTAAAGTTACAAATTCAAAGAAATATTCTTTATAAAAGTTAAGAATCAACAACGCCTACCTAAAGACGGCTAGTTTAAACACGACCCACATGTCTACGTCACTTATGTGGGAAGATTTGCATAACGCCGCCCTAAAGTGTGCACCGCAGAAAAGAATAAGAAGGCGTAACTTTTATTCTCGCTGTAGTATTGTTGCCGCCGCTGCCATGTCGTGGAGTAGCTGTGTGTTTCGTTGTGAAAGCGAAACTACTTTGATTTGGTATCGATCCAAGAACGCGGGACATGACGCGGTCGTGGTGACGTGTATTTACAACCCTGTCCGAACAGTTCAAACCAATATTCTGATGTGTGAATGGCATTTATGGCGGATGGATAGGGACTGTTTCCTGACCGCGCAAGTAGCCTAACAATGAGGTATGTGACAGCAATCGGCTGATAGTCGAGAAACAAAAGTGGAGGAACGCTATCCCAACTCGCAGGCAAAGGACAAGTCATGGAAGCGTCTGACTACCAGACTGTACAGCTAACTAGTTGCGCACGCAATATGAACAATAATTGCCCATGATAGAAGTCAAAAACGCAAAGTTTGAGCAAGTGTAGAAAGTAGCGACAGTCTGAAAGTCAACAAATAGCCAGAAAAAGGTTATTATGTTAGTAATGCGGAAGCGACTGCAAGAACACACAAAAAGACGTTAGCAGTATCAGGACAGTATAGAAGGTCAACATATTTAATGGATTAATTAAGTCCCCATGGATGCGGAAACACACAGTATGCCTCGTTTGTAATGGGTTTGTTGCGGAGAAAATAAGTAAAGTGTGTCCAGCTGAATTAATTTAGCATTTTGTTAGACGGGTATAAAAAAGCTTAGTTTACCACGACAGCAGTCGCGTGAAGGCTTCCTCGTGTGAAGACCGAAGAGTGTAAAAACCATCGACTCTACCATGTGTCACGACTCCCACCGGGTCGGGTGACACCAGGACAAGGGCTAGGTGACGCTTTTTCTTTTCCGCTTTCCTATATGTGTTTCGCTTTGTTTCAGTTTTAAACGATTTCTTACATGTGGAAGGTAAGTGTCGTTTGCTAGCCTGTTAAGTGAGGTAAGTTTTGCGAGAGCACTGATCAGAACTACTTAATTTGATTTTGTTATTTGTATATGATTTATTTATTTGACATTTGTCTGTAATTTATTTGTCTTGTTGATGGTCTTTTATTTAAGTGTTTTAGTGTTTATTTAATTTGAGTCAGATTAACGCACTTCAACACACTAACATAGGAAAATGAAATAAGATAGACCTATCTGAATCGCCTATAGATCTGGTGGTTGTAGTATATTATGACAGTATATATATATACGTATTGTATTGCTCTATGTAATTATGAATAGAATGTATATCTCGTTTATACTAGTATACGCACTCTCTATCTGTACTACATTATCTATTATAAGTATTTATTTATGGTATATATATATATATATATATAGTGGGTGTGTGTGGGTGTGTGAGGACTATCATATGTAGTTTTGGTGTTTGGATTAGTGTTATGTTAGAATCATTATTATACTTTTATACCTTTTGTTCTTTAATATTTTGATTTGTTTTAGCTTTATTTTTTGTTTTTCAATTTAAATGTTAAGTTTTGAAATGTTGTATGCATTTGTCATTTTTATTTAATCTCTTTATTTTTAAAATGTGTATAGTAGTATTTATAAAGTTTTAGCTTTAAGTTTTGAATCTGTTTTAATACTACAATTGATTGCTCCTGTTGTCCTCATTTGTAAGTCGCTTTGGATAAAAGCGTCTAATAAATGACTAAATAAAATAAAAATCATATGGAAAAATAATGTGTTTTTTAGAAAGCCTAAACGAATAGAACCCATCGCTTACCCAAATACGCAGCAAAACTAATGTTGTTTTTAGTCCTAGGCTGAGTCATATGATCCTCCTGGTCACAAATCTCCTAATTACTGCTTATTGTTATTAAAGTAAGGTTGTAGTGGTGTAGTCGTAAGATCATGTGTTCACAGGTATTGGGTCCGGTGTGGTTTAGGGCTCTAGAAGTATAGTCATGCCTATATAAGGAAAAATAATAGGTCCTTTTTAGGACTATGTAAACAGCCAATTATGCTAGTAAAATGCATGTAATAAGAAACGACTATAGTTCATTAATAAAATTATAAAACCTTTTGATTATTTACTTAACTATTTAACACGAACGTTTTTGTAGTATATCCTTGGCAATATACTATTAGGATATTTAATTTAATATTGATATAGCTGTAGTTATTTGAGTGTTTCAGACTTAGACTTATATCGACGCGACGAATTCTTCAGATGAAGTTATCGAATTTGATAATCGTATAGTTTTCGAGGTTTTGCATACGCATATTTTATTCTGATACCTTTAAAGTCACCGTTATTAGGCTGACATTAATGTTAGTACCTCGAACTTAAACTGTATTTCTAACCGCTAGTTGCCAAGGTAACATTTATAAGTTTCTTTATAAGTTTTTTAAGATTAAGTTTTAATTTATATTTATTTCTTCAATCACTGAAAAATGGTATAGTTTTAGTTACCAGTAACATCAATGCTTTTAACAGCTGAAAAGGGATTTATTGATGAATTAAAAACAAATAAGAATTAAATAATAAAAGTGAATAATTAAAAATAACATGATCATGTGCTGACCTCCAGTCCGCCGCCCAGACAGGAGCCGTTAATAGCAGCCACAACAGGGATGGGTGATTTCTCAATCTGGTCAAATATCTTCTGTCCTTCCTGTGAAAGTGATGTCACTTCCTCTGCTGTCTTGCAGGCCTGAATCATACTGAAAGACAGAGATGATGATAAACGTGAGTCTGTAGAACTGGTTTAGCATTCTGAGGTGTGTGTGTGTTAGGCTTGCTGAGTGTTGTGTACTTGATTGTCAGCTCCTGCGATGATACGTCATCCTGTTTTCTGGCGATGAGGCGCTGCTCTTTACTGCTGGAATTCCCCCAAATCTCATCCTCCCTCCACCATCTCTGGCGCACTGCAGTACAGCTGGGACAGGAGTTAAAATTCATTCCTAACATCAGACAAAACAACAAAGGCATTACATATAATATCTATTTAAAAGTTTGGGGATGGTAAAAAAAAGTATTTTATACTCACCAAGGCTGCATTTATTTAATGAAAAAATCCAGCATGTACAACAGTAAGCTAATGTAAATATTTTTTTATTTGTTAAGATAATGACTTTTTAATGTTTGCAATATATTTACAAATGTCACGAATTTAGATCTGCTCTCACAAGCCATGAGTTTTCAGACGAGACCTAGCGCCAGTGAGGCACATGCTGCACATCCAGAATCATTTCTAATATGGGAGTTTGACGCTCAAGAAACAACATTTACTGAGAATTCATTCTCAATTTGAATAACAGCTGTGCTGCCTTTGATTATTGGACTTGTGGAAAAGGGAGTACCAGTTTTTGAGGTAACATTATAAATGTCTGTACTGATCACTTGTGATTAATTTAAGCATCTTTGAGGCACATAAAAGAGTAGGTATTTAAACATTTTAAATTCAATGAAAACATTGACATAAGTTAGCAGTAAAAGTAATACAAGAAAAAAGAAACAGAACAGCACCCTTTGGGTGGATCATTGATCGAACCACATGCAAGACATTATGTTGACCACGTAGATTGAACTGACATGAGTGCCGCAGCTGAAGAACAGAGAGAGACCAAAGAAGTGCTTAAAAGAATAAACATTAAAACGTGCTCGCTATATTCATCAGCAATTCTGTCTAATAGGTACCTAGCACAGCTGATGATACGGAGAGACTTCTCTGTCCATGACCTTTGACCCAAAACAAAAATAAACACGATCACACCCGTCTAAAGTTCCATGTGAACATTTAATGACAAAGTCATATGTGACCCTGGAGCACAAAACCAGTCTTAAGTCGCTGGGGTATATTTGTAGCAATAGCCAAAAATACACTGTAAGGGTCAAAATTATTGATTTTTCTTTTATGCCAAAAATCATTAGGATATTAAGTAAAGATCATGTTCCACGAAGATATTTTGTACATTTCCTACAGTAAATATATCAAAACTTAATTTTTCGATTAGTAATATGCATTGCTAAAAAATTTATTTGGACAACTTTAAAGATGATTTTTTTTTTCTCAATATTTAGATTTTTTTTGCTCACTCAGATTCCAGATTTTCAAATAGTTGTATCTCGGCCAAATATTGTCCGATCCTAACAAACCATACATCAATGGAAAGCTTATTTATTCATCGTAGTAGTTCCTGATAGTATAAATCCCGTTTTGAAAAATGACATTTGACTGTTTTTGTGGTCCAGGGTCACATATAGTCCTTCATCCACAGAGGTTACTTTTATCAAAGTAATACTTATGAATATTGTAATTCACAAGCCTGGTTTGTGTTTATGACAGAACAAGCAATTTATTCACTCTTAATCTGTATCTTATCTTACAAAATGCTGCAGTAAATACAAAATAATCCAAGTTAATAATAAACATAACCTGTGTTATGCTAATAATAAGCTATGCCTTTCAGCCTAAACTGACTGTAATCAATATTTATTGATTCTATTACAGTATAAATGATAAGATCGATATGTTGTACACCACACGGCAGTCTTAATATAATATACTTTATTAAATATGGGATCTCTATTGAAATTAATGTAACAGGTGACACGGTGACCTTTGGCCCAGAATCCTGTCGTCATTGGAGACACGCATGACCTCCGCCCCAGTTCCTGCATACAGAAACCCACAGTTGTTTCACGACTATAATCAATGGCACACAATGCCGCTTGAGGAGTTACACATGTCTGCATGTGTCATATAGAGGTCAGCAGGATTGGGCGCTCATCAGGGAAGTTAATTTTAAGCAGAACATTTGAGTAAAAATACTAAAAAGATAAACATAATAGAGCACTTACAAACATGAACACTGAACAAATGCACATCAATCTTCATGGAATATTATTATTGTAATATTGTTGTTAGGACTAAACAGGTTTTGAAGGCTTCCATTAATCAGATTATTGACTAATGATGCTAATATAAAATGTACCGGAGCGAGAGACGTAGAGGCATGCGCGGATCGCATATGTCGAAAGCTATATCATTTACGAAAGGGTCACTACAGCGGCACGAGATGGACAACCGCAACAGATATGGTAGTAGGCGAAGACAGAAAAAGGAGATCCCATAAAGAAGCAATAAAAAAATTTTTCCCCCCCCCAAAATCGAGGGCAAAAGAATACGCCAGTGCCCGAATCCAGCAAGGCAAGGGGAAATCCAAGACAGGGTATAAACTTCAGGGCAGGCGGAAAATCAGAGAGGACGAGTAGTAACTGGCTAGGAATCAACGAAAACGGGAAAACAGACTATGAACAAGGTGTAGACTCATGAAAGAAAAAAAAACGTGGAAGGGGCTACCATAAAGGAGCTATCCGGAGTTGTGAAGCGATAAAGCTGTGACAATATTCAGGTGTTAGATGGTGTGGTGTGTGTGAATCTGATTGTGTATATGGCTGGTGGTGTTAACTGTGGGAAGCTGTGTGTGAGTGTGGTTTCGGGGAGCTTGTGATTTAGTGCAATGGAGCATGGAAATGTAGTCGCAGAGGTGATATGATGTAACACAGTCTAGTGTGTGTGAGAGTCAATATAAAGGGCGGGCGACCTCTGGTGAGCAAGCAGAATCGGGAAGTCAGTGGACAAGCTTCGTCGACAATAAAATGTCCTCAGTAATGCACCATTTTAATATATCAAACTTGCCCAAAAACCAACACATAACATGGAGTCACAAGACAAAATACATGGAGCGGTTTTAAACGCATCCCGAAATAATGAGATCAGTGTAATGTGATAAATCAGTCTTTAAATTAGTTTTTCCTCAATATTGAGTAAATGGTAATGCTGAGGTATATTACGAAACATTCTACTTCAAGTACTTATATTGTACAGGCAGATCAAGTCTGGCCACCATATTTCAAAGGATACGAGTTATGAACCTAGTGGAAAGATAATGCACACATTTATCAACACAAACTAGGTAAATTTTTAAAGAAATCTAACACAATAAAAAAAGTGATGTTTTGCCTTCAGTTGAATTTTAATTACCCATGAAATGGTGAAATTATCAAATATTTAAGAGCAATTAACCTCACTTTTATTGCTGTCTTCCAGGTGCCATCTGATGATGTCACAGACTGCTGAATGACTATCAGATTTTATATGAATTCTCAGAATGGGCTTGTTCTTGTTACCTTCAGCATATGTCTTGATAAAACTGCATTTTCCGGTGGGACAAAAGTCCCCTGGGTTTATGTTTAAAATTGGCTAAAATAATCTAATAAGACATAGTCCACGCATTTAAATAATAACATCACAGTCAAGACACGTTAAGTTGAAAAATGCCACGGAAAGATAAATATGGTTTGTTTGTATAACAGTGGTGAATCTTAATTGTAAGCGATTGTAATGTTCAAAATCAAAAGTACGGACCATAACTGCATGAATGTGACCTGAATTTTACAGTGTTGGACATTAGTCTCCCACAGATTGACTCTGGTTTTTATTTTTCCATCAAAAAGATGATGTTGAAAAATATGAAAGAACGAACACTGTCACATATTTTTTATGTATGTTTGGAAAATGATTTTTGTAAATTTAAAATTGGATGGGCACCAAAAATGTGTATTTTCTCTCTCTCTATATATATATATATAGATATATATATATATGGGTGCGCAATTAGTTTTAACAAGACATGATGCAAATCTAGTATCATGTATATATATTATGGTGTCAAAGACAAGATCATTGTGCATATTGTACAGTAATACACATCTTATCCTATATGGGTCACACTCATAAGACAAGTTCGCTGTCAAAATGTGCCTATATAATATATATATATATATATGGGTCACATAAGAAAGACGGATACTATAATAGCTATATTTAGATATATTCTGTGCTCAAAGACAAGAGTTGCAGGATATTAACATTATTATATATACTCTCATATAGTAGATCTATGAGTATTATGGAATATATAAGATATATGTATTATATATATGGCTTCAAAGACAAGACATGCTGCATATACTATATATATATATAGATTACAGGGGTACGGAAAGTATCAGACCCCTTTAAATTTTTCACTTTTTGTTATATTGCAGCCATTTGCTAAATCATTTAAGTAAATTTTTTTTCCTCATTAATGTACAAACAGCACCCCAGATTGACAGAAAAACACAGAATTGTTGAATTTTTGCAGATTTATTAAAAAAGAAAAAAAACTGAAATATCACATGGTCATAAGTATACACATTGCTCAGTATTTAGTAGAAGCACACTTTTGATCTAATACAGCAATGAGTCTTTTTGGGAAAGATGCAACAAGTTTTTCACACCTGGTTTTGGGGTCCTCTGCCATTCTTCATTGCAGATCCTCTCCAGTTCTGTAAGGTTGGATGGTAAACGTTGGTGGACAGCATTTTTTCGGTTCTCAAGAATGCTCGCAATTGGGTTTAGTCAGGGCTCTGGCTGGGCCATTCAAGACAGTCACAGAGTTGTTGTGAAGCCACTACTTTGTTATTTTAGCTGTGTGCTTAGGGTCATTTTCTTTGTTGGAAGGTAACCTTCGGCCCAGTCTGAGGTCCTGAGCACTTGGAGAAGGTTTTCGTCCAGGATATCCATGTACTTGGCCGCATTCATATTTCCCTCGATTGCAACCAGTCTTCCTGTCCCTGCAGCTGAATAACACCCCCACAGCATGATGCTGCCACACCATGCTTCACTGTTGGGACTGTATTGCACAGGTGATGAGCAGTACCTGGTTTTCTACACACATACCGCTTAGAATTAAGGACAAAAAGTTATATCTTGGTCTCATCACACCAGAGAATCTTATTTCTCACCATCACACAACTCCATGCGGGCTTTCATGTGACTTGCACTGAGGAGAGACTTCCGTCGGACCACTCTGCCATAAAAACCCGACTGGTGGAGGGCTGCAGTGATAATTTACTTTCTACAACTTTCTCCCATCTCCAGACTGCATCTCTGGAGCTCAGCCACAGTGATTCTTTTGGAGTTGCTTCTTTACACTCTGCTCACGCAAGGGCTCGCTCCACCCGATAGGCTCAGTTTGGCCGGACGGGCAAGCTCTGGAGGGGTTTTGGTTTCCTTTGGGGCTTGGCGGCGGGCGGGGGGCGGGGCGGCGGGCCTCGTCCCAAAACGTCTTCCATTAAGGATTATGAGGGAGTTTGCGTCATGGCAAAGTGCCTGCAGTATTTAGTGAACTGCTTAAGTACAGTGCAAAGCAAAGAAAATTTTTTGTACACCGTGGCCAGAGTCTAGTGCATTGAGGCCAGATCTGTGCCTTGCTCTTCAGGCAGTTCCTTTGACCTCCTGATTCTCATTTGCTCTGACATGCACAGATCGGAAGACTGTGAAGGTCTGTAGACTAGACAGGTGTGGGTTTCCAGTAATCAAGTCCAATCCGGTATAATCAAGTACAGGTGGACATCAAAGTGAAGGTGATGACCATATAAGGAGGATCAGAAGAGAATGGACAGGCAACCTCGGGAGTTAAGATACTGATGCAGTGTCACAGCAAAGGGTCGAATACTTAGGACCATGTGATATTTCAAGTTTTCTTTTAATAAATCTGCAAAAAATGCAACGAATTCTGTGTGTTTCTGCAATCTGGGGGGGATTGCTGTGAGTAACATAGATGAGGAAAAGACAAATTAACTTAAATGAATTTTAGCAAATGGCGGCAATTTAGTAAACAAAGAAGTGAAAATTAAGGGGGTCTGATACTTCCGTACCATGTATATGGTCAAAGACAAGACGTGCATTATAGAATATATAATCGATAATATATATAATTATATATATAAGAGATATATCTATATATTGATATATATTAGTAGTATATATATATATATATATGGGTCAAGTCAGACATGTGAATAATATAATATAGAAAGGTAATATAGATCTATATATGTTATAATAGTACTCGGGTCAAGAGACAAGAGTGATATATACTATATAGATATGTATAGCATGGGGCAAGACAAAGACTGTGCATAGATATAATATATAGCTAGACATATATACATGGGTGAAAGACAAGATGGCATATATAATATTATATTATCGTATTATATATACCACTATATATATATATAATATTATGGGTCAAAGACAAGACGTGCATATTATATATATATATATATATACCCTGGGTCAAAGACAAGAGCATAGTTGCATATCTCATATATCTATGTATATTCATTTTAGGTCAAAGACAAGACATGTGCATATAATAAGAATATATATATATATACATGGGTCAAGACAATCATGGCATATATAAATCTAGCTATAAGATTATATATAAGGGTCAAAGACCAAAGACGTGCATATATAATACATATAATTATATATATATACATGGGTCAAAGCAAGACATGTGCAGTGATATAATATTATATATATATGTATGCGCGAAATGTGTTTTACGGGGGTAAAGCTCTACGTAATTCTGTAGAAGAATATGAGAAACAGTAATTTACCGTGCTAGCCATAGTTTCCTGCTAAGTACCATAGTAACTTTTACTGTTGAAACTGTTTGTCCATATTTAGATATTTGCATCATGTTTTGACCCAGTAGACAAAATCAGTGTACAGTAAACTATGCCAACTTGGCATTAAATTTAATTGTAAACAAAAACAAAATAAAGCAAATGACAAGAAGTCTCTTACACTGTTAAAAGTAAAAAAATATATATATTTTAATGATTTTACAGTCACCACATCCGTAAAACCTGTAGTATTTTGGATACTATAGTTGCCACTGGACCTGTATTACTAGTAATTGTATATTATTAATCATGTATTATGATTAAATAGGTATTATCACACCTGTACTGACTCACCTGAACTGTCAAAATTAGGTGAAAGTTCATTCATGCAGGTCACCTCGTTCAAACTCTATAATCTCACTCAAAGGCGGATATACATGTACAGTATAATTCAATAAAATATATATGTACACTAAGTACATATTTATGAATAAGTTTGTACCTGTGATAGTTTTTAAAGCTGTGCAGCAGCGCCGCGTCACCTAGCATGACACAGTTCCTTCATAGCCCCAAAGCATGCGTCATCCATTCTGCTACCCAACTCGTCATCCCGGCTCCATTAGTCGCGCTGCTTGATCCTCCTCGCTCGCTTTTGTTACCAGTCTCATTCAATCCTTAGCTGCATTCACTCCTAAATAATTCAACTCACCTCCATCGATTCCATCCCATATTCCTTTTAGTGTCTATATAATAAATCCTCTTGCGCATATCTTTTTATATATGTATGTATGTGTATTAACGTTAACAAAATGCCACTTTTTATTATATAAAGTAAGCTTTTTTTCCGCTCAGGCAGTGATTCGGGTTGCCAGGGGCGCGGGGTCCTGCGGTTCGTGCACTGCTGTAGTCATTAGACAGACGCGAGACACCAAACATCACACTCGCTCAACATTCACATCAAAAAGGTATAAATAGATTTAGCGTTTATTTAGCGGCACACACTGGTTTATAGGGAGAATTTGATGCATATCCGAAACAGTGTTATTCGACAGCGGAAGAAGAACAACGTTTTTATCGTTGTAGTGTGTTTAAGTGTTATTTTATGTGTCATAGCATGATCGGTGTTGTTTTAAATGATGTCATGATCGAAAGTTGCTGTTAATGTTGATAATGGCCTTGATATATTTGTTCCTTGTCGGTTTAGTGCAGAAGTAGGTGAAGGGTCACAAACAACACACACACACAAACACACACACACACCACATACACACCACACACACAGACAGACAGACACACAGACAGACAGACCGACAGACAGTCTGCGTCAGCTACTTGTGGGGAAGCTCTTCATAGGCGTAATGGTTTTTCTGCTGTACAGACCATATATTCTATTGCCCTACACCAACCCTACCCCTAAACCTACCCCTTCCAGGAAACTTTCTGCATTTTTAGATTTCAAAAATTCATTCTGTATGATTTATAAGCTTTGTACCCGTGGGGACCACAATTTAGGTCCCCACCGTGCCACCGAGTCCCCATGAGTCTGTGTGTAGTCAGGTTTAAGTCCCCACCATGATATATAAACCAGTACACACACCACACATACACAGTCTGCGTCAGCTATCCTTGTGGGGACTCTCTTCTTCTTCTTCTTCTTGGCTTTTAACGGCCAGATGCACAACCAGCGTAATTGTGGGGACTCTCCATAGGCGTAATGGTTTTTATACTGTACAAACTGTGTTTTCTATTGCCTTACACCAGCCCTACACCTAAACCTACCCCTTACAGGAAACTTTCTGCATTTTTAATTTCTCAAAAAAACTTATTCTGTATGATTTATAAGCTTTTGTACCCGTGGGGACCTCAATTTAGGTCACCACCGTGACACGAGTCCCCATGAGTCTGTGTGTATTCAGGTTTAAGTCCCCACCAGGATATATAAACCAGTACAACACACCACACACACACACACACACACACCAGATCAGTGTCAGACATACCTATGTTAATGTATTATCATTACTGTCACATACTTAACATATTAATGTCAAATATGGATAGCAGTTCGATAGCATTTGAAAACTTTAGCAACGCCTTTAAAATGTTTGAATGCCGTGGCATTGATGCAGAATATCGAAGCAAGTGTCAGTTATTTCAAAGAAATATTGAGGGTTTTAAATGATACAACAGTATATATAATTGTGAAGACGAAGACAATCAGTATTGTGTGACTGTTTGTTTGTGGTAAGTGGAGCATGTTGATCGTTAATGTGATGAAATACACATGTGCTTTCTATGCAAAGACACCTTCATACATCCACTGAAAATCACCAAAACACCAGCTGATTCAGAGACTTTGAGCAGCATTTGAGTGCAAATAGCACTTCGTTTTGATACACATTATACGATTATAAACATTTTAAAACGGTTTATAATCGTATAATACTGTCCTGCGCATTTTATTTTATTACCTATATTTATATAGAATTTTCTTTGTGGTTGTATCTATAATAATTGCACTGTACATGGGGGACCGACTTGAAACCTGACTGGGTTATATTCTCTATATAACCGTGTATGTGACGAATAAAAACCTTGAATCTTATTCGTCAATTGGAAGATGATTCAGTGATGTGTAATTGTTTTAAGTGTTCTTAGTTTGTTTTTGTTTTGTAAATTTGTGATGAAACTGATTGTATTGCTGCTCATTTTGTCCAGGAGACTCCTGTGAAAGAGATTTTTAATCTCAGAGAGGCTATCCTGGTTAAATAAATAATCAAATTTGTAACATATTTAACAGTTTTGAAGGCCATGTACATGATATGAATATCTATACCTCCAGGTCAGAGTCAAATATAAATATATTTTCTATACAACAATCCATCACTGTGTGTTAACAGTATGTTCAGTAGGATATGCTTAACTAATTTCTGCCAAGTTTGTTATTAATATATATATATATTTTATGAGAACTAAAATAATTAAACTTTATTCCTTTAGCTGTTACAAATATTAAATAGGGGCTGTCAAAAACAATGATGAGACAGATGTATTTTTGTTTTGTACATATGTGGGTATATATATATATATATATACAGTGGTGTGAAAAAGTGGTGGCCCCCTTCCTGATTTCTTATTTTATTTTTTGCATGTTTGTCACACTTAAAAGATTCAGATCATCAAACAAATTTTAATATTACACAAAGATAATGCCAGTAAATACAAAATGCAGTTTTTAAATGATGATTCATTTATTAAGGGAAAAAAGCTGTAAAAACCGCATGGCCCTACGTGCAAAAGTGTAATGGCCCCGAATCTAATAAAATGGTTGTGCCACGCTTTGCTGCAACAACTGCAATCAAGTGTTTGCGATATCTGGCAATGAGTCTTTCACATCGCTGATGAGGAATTTTGGCCCACTTTTCTTTGCGGAATTGTTTTAATTCAGCCACATTTGAGGGTTTTCGAGCATGAATGGACTGTTTAAGCATCTCAATAGGATTTAAGTCTGGACTTTGACTTGGCCACTCCAAAACCTTAATTTAGTTTTTCTTGAGCCATTCAGAGGTGGACTTGCTGGTGAGTTTTGGATCATTGTCCTGCTCTAGAACCCA
Organism: Sinocyclocheilus anophthalmus; assembly: GCA_018155175.1. Taxonomy (NCBI): domain Eukaryota; kingdom Metazoa; phylum Chordata; class Actinopteri; order Cypriniformes; family Cyprinidae; genus Sinocyclocheilus; species Sinocyclocheilus anophthalmus. The sequence continues at coordinate 384,839 of JADLZN010011821.1, forward strand.
AGTTCGCTTCAGCTTGAGATCACAAACAGATGGCCGGACATTCTCCTTCACGATTTTCTGAGAGTGCAGAATTCATGGTTCCATCAACTATGGCAAGTCGTCCAGGTCCTGAAGCTGAAAAGCAGCCCCAGATCATCACACTAACACCACCATGTTTGACTGTTGGTATGATGTCCTTTTTATGAAATGCTTGTGTTGGTTTTACGCCAGATGTAACGGGACACAAAAAGTTCAACTTTTGTCTCATCAGTCCACAGAATATATGCCCAAAAGTCTTGGGGATAATCAAGATATTTTTTGGCAAATGAGAGACGAGCCTTTTGTGTTCTTTTTGGTCAGCAGTGTCTTTTGCCTTGGAACTCTCCCATGCACGCCGTTTTTGCCCAGTCTCTTTCTTAATGTTGAATCATGAACACTGACCTTAAATGAAGCGAGTTAGTCCTGCAGTTCTTTAGATGTTGTTCTGAGTTCTTCTATGACCTCTTGGATGAGTCGTCGTTGTGCTCTTGGAGTAAATTTGGATGGGGGGCAACTCCTGGGAAGGTTCACCAGTGTTCCAAGTTTTCTCAATTTGTGGAAAATGTCCCTGACCATGGTTCACTGGAGTCCCAAAACCTTAGAAATGGCTTCATAACCCTTTACAGACTGATACATGTCAACTATTTTGATTCTAATCTGTTCTTGAATTTCTTTAGATCACAGCATGATGCGTTGCTCTTTAAGCATGCTTCACTTCACTTTGTCAGACAGGTTGTATTAAAGTGATTTCTTGATTCAACAGTTCTGGCAGTAATCAGGCCTGGGTGTGGCTAGTGAAAATTTAACTCAGCTTTCTAAAGTAATGTGGTTAATCACAGTTCTTTCATGATTTCATTTCATGGGGCAATTAATTTTTCACGTAGGGCTAGGTAGGTTTGGACAGCTTTTTTCCCCTTAATAAAAGAAATCATCATTTAAAAACTGCATTGTATTTACTGATTATCTTTGTTTAATATTAAAATTAGTTTGATGATCTGAATATTTTAATTGTGACAAATATGCAAAAAATTAAAAAAAAAACAGGAAGGGGGCCAACACTTTTTCACACCACGGTATATATATATATATAGAGAGAGCGAGAGAGAGAGAGAAAAAGAGAGCGAGAGAGAGAGAGAGAGCAAGCATAATTGTCTAATAAAGAGACTATTGTCATTATGGGATTATGAGTGCACCTGCTTTGTTAGACTGAAATAATTGGTAGTTTTGAATAATCATTCACACTTTTGGATTAACTCTTCCAGATAATCAAAGATGGCGTCTATGTTGTTGACTTCACTGAGGAGCAGCCCTTTGACATCTGTGCAGGCTGCTCAGTTCGGTAAGGCATCCCGGGTCTCAGCAGAGCTAAATAACACTTCACGTTATGCAATGTGCACTAAACATTTAAAGTAATTATAAATAATTAGAGCTGTATGAGTAACTGCGTTCTCTTTCTCTCCAGCTGCTCGTTCTCTCAGCACATCTGTTCATCTGCAAGCTCAAGGTAACATTTCAGGTGTAATGCTTACCAATAATCAGTCCAGTTACGATCTATTTTGCTATATTCTGCAAAGGTCCTCACACTAAATAAAAGAAATACAAAATTGTATGTTGATTTAGAGTATAAAAAAATTCACATTCCATTTTCACAATACAACTGTAAATATTTTTGTTGATCTTTTTCTTTCTGTCATGTTTTCTAATCACACAGCAAAGAGCAAAAAGTCTCTAGCCACACCAGGAGTGAAGAACATCGTTCTAGTTGATGGCGTCCGAACTCCTTTCCTCCAGTCTGGCACCATGTAAGTGAGAATGTGTTTTGGTTCAGATGAGCATGAAGTCAGAGATGTGGCCTGACAAGTTGCACACATTACTTACTGTATGTGAAATTCACATCATACTTTGTGAATTGAAATAAAAACGTTTAAATCGTTTAAATAAAACACTAGTTTGTAAGGTGCAGAAAGGAATAGAATTAAATGAATAGTTCACCCAAAAATGAAAATATCCTGAAAAATTTACTCTCAGGCCATCAAAGATGTAGACGAGTTTGTTTCTTCATCAGATTTACATTGCTGAAATCATTCTTTGTGTCTTTGCTCTCTCTGTCTTTGTTATTAGATACGCTAATTTGATGCCCCACGATCTGGCGAGAGCTGCATTACAGTATGTCACCACACTCACACACATACATATAAAGATTCACTCATCACTATAAGGTTCAGGACTAACTGTCTGGCCGTTTTTTTATTTTTATTTTTTTCCCAGAGGTCTGCTGAACAGAACCGGTCTCCCTAAAGATGCTGTTGATTATATTGTCTATGGAACTGTTATTCAGGAAGTGAAGACCAGTAATGTGGCCAGAGAGGTCAGTCTGTCCTCTGTCTAGTCTGTGATCATTTCTAAAATAGAATTTGGATATTGAAGCTATTTTTAGTTACTGGCAGGTGAGTTAGATCAAAGTTGGAGCTAAACTCTGCAGGAAAGTGGACCTCGAGGGCCAGAGTTGAGAAGCCCTGTCCACAGAGCATCACTGCAGTGACAGTGTTTGTTTGTGAATTGGGTACAGCACGTACTATGCATTCAAACAAAAAGCAAACTCATTCAGAGCATAAATTAAAAGAAATTAAATAAAAGGATTAAATATGTAAATATTTAAAAAGCGACTTTACTATTCCTGTAACTTTTTTTTCTGTTCTAATGATGTTTTAGTGGCCATGAAAAATTATTTAGCTTTTTATATATGTGTGTGTATGCATCAAACCCATGACCATATTTAATTACATAAATGATGTGCATTATTTCGTATAGGATATTATTTATTTCTTTTTCAAATCTATATTGTATTTTCCTGAGTAATTTTATGTTTGTGACAAACTATTACTACAAGCTATTATAGTTTTTATAAATATTTGTAATTGGTTTTTATTTTTATATTTTCCAGTTTTCATTTTAATTTGAGTAAAAATTTGAGTAATTTTGTGTTTTTGTTTATTTTATTAGTTTTTTAAACTTATTGTGTTTTTATTGAGTTGTTATTAGGGCATCAATTAAATTAAATGGAAATAAATAAATAAAAAGAAGAAAAAAGTTATATATATATGTATTATTTGATTTCAGTTAACTTTTATTTCAAGTAACTAAATTTTAAAAAATTGTTTTAGTTTAGTTAACTATAATAACTCTGGTCCCATCATCAGCGAAAGACTATTTCTTAGAAACGTTACATTTGCTGCTTGGTTTCTGATCATAAAATTAGTTTGGATGTTCATTTAGAAATAATTATTTTGAATGTTTTCTTGTAGGCGGCTCTTGGTGCTGGATTCTCAGATAAGACTCCTGCTCACACAGTGACTATGGCGTGTATTTCCTCCAACCAAGCGATGACCACAGGTACTGACACACCTTTTGGTGATGGTAGATTGTAATTGAATTAAAACTGAACCTGAAGGCAGGTTACAGAAGATTGTTAAATGGACTGAACTATTGATTGTTAATTTGTTTTCTAGCTGTCGGTTTGATCGCTGCCGGTCAGTGTGATGCCGTCGTCGCCGGTGGAGTCGAGTTTATGTCTGACGTTCCCATTCGTCACAGCCGCAAGATGAGGAAGACGATGCTGTCACTCAACAAAGCAAAAACCCTCGGGGCTCGACTCTCTCTGCTGGGCTCCATCCGCCTTTCTCACCTCGCACCTGAGGTACTACATTACCCATAATACACCTCACATATCACCCCCAGCACACCTCAGTTTGAATGTCTAGGTACCCAAATCACAGAATTCAAATTCCCCATAGTGTATTTGTCACTCCAAATTACATTATTAAAGCCATCTTTGTGCAAAGGGACCCACGTCATATTTAGAAAACAGAATATTTTGGAGAAATAGAGAACACCCTGCCGAGGTATGCAACATCATATCAATTATGCATTTTGTTTCTACATTGTAAAAAATAATAATAATAAAAATACTTCAAATTTGTAGTATATTATAATATTTTATTATTACCAGATATTTACATGTTTTTAGATAATAACTATATTGTTGTTATTTATTATTATTATTACTAATATTTACAAAGATAATTAGCAAACAGCTGAAATTATACAGGGAGAAAAATCTAAAAATCTAATAGTTATCGCTATAAAAAACGCCAAAACACTTTATATATCGATACCCCTCTTCTCCCCCCTATATATATCACCTATATAACTAATATATAAAGTACAAAATACAAAAAATAGTGGAAACCCTCCCAGACTACCGGAAGCAACCTACATTTAAATGCTCTAAATTATAACCACCTTTTGCTGGAAAAATCTGACAACCCAGTATATGCACAAACATATGATTTTTGTCATTCAGCACCCACCTCTTACTGCTATCACGACGAGAGTCTGCACCTAAGATAATTTAAGCCCGTATACATCCGGATTTATTAAAATGTCATATATCACTAGAACATCTATATTTCAGTGTTTTAGTCTGTCTAAATACAGTCTGTATGGTATTGTTGGGTTCACTTCATTTAAAGCTCTTAAATGTCTCTCTGCACGTGTGTGTAGCTGCCAGCTGTGGACGAGTTCACACAGCCGAGACACAATGGTCAATCTGCGGCAACGCGTATGGCAAGATCGGATGGCCCCCCCACCCCTTACGGCTTCCCCCGCCCCCTTAATCCACGGCTTTCTGTGTTGTCGCGTCTAGTAAGCCTGTGCAAAACCGTATATACCGCCCCCCACCCCCCACCCCCCCCCCCCAGGTTGAATTTGACGCTGCGATCTCACATTGCTAGCAAAGGAAAGCTCAAGGACAGCGGGCTGCCTCAGTCGATTGTCATCAGCCTTTAAAGTGCGGTGAACAATTAACACAACTCCAGCAGAACTTGTTTTCTCCCCCACAAAACATTTCGACCCTATGCCGGAAAGCGACACCCCACGGCATTCAGGCACCCACACTTGTTCCGCCTTATCTTTATTTTTATATCTTACAATTTGGAATTTCATCTCAAAATTGTGATTTTATTTCTCGAAAATTCAGATTTTATTTTTTTCAGAATTGTGATTTTATAGCTAACATTAATAGTTTAGAGTTTATATTTCACAATTCTGACTTTTTGGACTGAAAAGAAGGCAGATTTCCCCCCTGCGGGAAAAAGGCAGAAATACTTTTTTGTTTTTTAAAACATGTTAATTTTTTGTCTTCGCCAGGAAACGAAAAAAAAAAAATATATAAGAATAATAAAAAATAATTATATGTGTGTGTGTGTGTGTGTATAATTGCGACTTATCTCACAATTCAGATTTTATTTTTTTTCTGAAAAAAGGCAGAATTTCCTTCTCACAATTCTAAGTTTAGATTGCATAATTCTGTTTTCATAAAAAATAAAATTATTGGGACCATTCTTATCAGAATGGCGAGTTTATGTCTCACAATTTTGAGTTTGTATCTCGCAATTCTGACTTTTCTGACTGAAAGAAAGGCAGAATTGTGAGATATAAACTTGAAATTGTGAGGGGGGAAAAAGTCAGAATTGTGAGAGTTTAATAACCTTAGAATTTAATAACTTTTTTCCTTTTTATCCCATGGTGGAAACAAGTTTCCATACTTGTTAGTTATTTTTATTAATTCTGCTTGCAGGCAATTTATGGAAGCGCAATAAGCAAATGAAATGAGACTTATTTTATTAACACTTCTGAGGACACTTTCACACCCAAGTCTGTTTGGACCAAGCGACAGTATAAGTTTGCATTTTGTCAAGCATAACACTTTGATTTTTGAGCAGTTCAGATTGTTGTTTAAATGTTGTGAGGATGTGTTTGTCACAGGGAAGGATATTGTGTCTAAAGACAATGGGATCCGTCCTTCCACCATGGAGCAAATGGCCAAACTGAAACCCGCCTTCATCAAGCCTCACGGCACAGTGACGGCCGCAAACTCCTCCTTCCTGGTCAGTTCATCTGAGTTTCTGGTTTAATCCAACTTGCTTTTACCAGCCCTTTAATTTAAGGGATATCTGTCAGATTTGTCATGAGCTCTTTCCCTTTGTGTGTGTGTTTGTTCACTCAGACTGATGGAGCGTCTGCAGTTTTGATCATGTCAGAGGAGAAAGCTCTTGCGATGGGTTACAAGCCTAAAGCGTATCTCAGGTACAAAACAAAAATAATGCCTTACATTAAAAAACTACCAGACGCAGCATCTCACTGACAACATCATCTGTGTTTTCCTAAACAATTTAGCTGATCTGTCAAAATTTACCCACTAATCAAATGTATTTAAACTGCAAAAATGGCTCAGAAATACTATCTGAAAACCAAATATGTGTTCAGAAACGTGTGTGAAAGTGTATAATTGTAACGTCAGTGTTTATTCTTTTAAGGGAAATCAAATTGTTGAAATTGTTATAGGATAAAATATTTTAACATTGAAAAGAGATGCAATTTACTTTTAAGTAAATGTAATTGTTGAATAATTTGAAATTATAGTGAAGTCTTTCCATTTTCCTGTTAATCAAGCTCAGTTTCCTGCAGCTGTAGGTGTCATGTGTTTATAGTGTCCCATTACAGCAGACAGACATCATTTCTTCAGCACACAGCGGCTCATGCTGCTGTTGATATTATGTCTGTGTTTTTACCTTCAGAGATTTTGTGTACGTGTCTCAAGACCCAAAAGACCAGCTGCTTCTCGGGTGAGTTCCTGCCTCCTTTATTCTCTCTTTCTCTTTCAGGCCTGTGAGGTTTTGTGCTGTGGGTTTTGTTATTGCTGTGGGTTTGTTGTGTTGTGGCGTGTGAGTTTCTGACTGACATTCATATAGCAAAAAATGACTCTTTGGTTTAGATTTATTTTCTGTTCTCTTTTTACATGCTACAGCTTCTTTATCTCCTTTGATATAAAGATAGAGATTCTTAATAGAGACAGACTAATAATCAGTTAAGTGAGTATGTTGTACCAATATTGACACTGTTATACTTTTAATTCTCCTTTGGTTCTTGCGCATCATGTTAAAAGATGAAGTAATTTATTCAGTGAACTGCTTGCATACATTAATCAGATTTTTAAATACTGCTGTTCGAAAGTTTAGGGTTGGTAAAATTTCACTATAAAAATAAAAACATATTGCAATTTAAAATATCTTTTTTTATTTGAATATATTGTAAAATGTTATTTATTCCTGTGATGTAAAGCTGAATTTTCAGCATCATTACTCCAGTCTTCAGTGTCACATGATCCTTCAGAAATCATTCTAATATGCCGATTTGCTGCTTAAGAAACATTTCTTATTATTATCAATGTTGAAAATGTCTGTCTCTGTCATGTCACACACACTCATGTGTTGGTTGTTTTCTCTCTCAGGCCGACCTACGCCACACCGAAGGTCCTGGAGAAGAGCGGTCTGACCTTGAACGACATTGATGTGTTTGAGTTCCATGAGGCTTTTGCTGTAAGCATCACCTTCCAGTTTTCCACTGATACTGCGTTAAAAATCCTATGCAGAACACTTACTACATTTAGGAGTGATTGTGTGTGCAAAGATTTTAGTTGTCTGCTTTATTTATTTTTTTACAGGGTCAGATCATGGCAAACCTGAAGGCAATGGAATCTGACTGGTTCGCCCAAACATATATGGGTAGAAAAACTAAGGTATGTGCGTGTTTACACTAGGGGGTGTGAAATAGTACTTGAAGACCCAGAGGTTGTGTGTTCAAAAACCCAGGAGGGCTTGATTCATGATTCTCCATAGTGCCCTTGAGCAAGATGCTAAACCTCAGGATACTCCAAGGGGCTTTGAGAGATAATAAATATACTAGATGTATATTCTAGTAAATCATCAACTAAACAAAGCATAATTACAAAAACTAGGTTTTAATGAAGAAAATATGAGTTGCATTTGTCATACAAAACTCACCATTTATAAAGCATTGATTTATTATTGCTAAAGGTGACAACAACAAAAAACGCCTATATATTTGCTGAATGAAATCCAATACTTGTTTCTTACTAATTTTGGGAGTTCTAATTTCCAAAAATGGGGGCTGTTTTGCTGGAGCATGTCACACTTTCACATAAAATATGAATGCATTTCATAGCATTTTTGCCTTCAACAACCATTTGTAAGGTGAAGAAGTCTTGTATTAACCCTTAATCACCAGAAAAACATGATTCCTGTCTTCCTCTGAATCTGTATGAATGATTCTGAAGACATTATTTTATGCTTATCCTGATTTTTAAGGATATATATAATTATAGGCAGCGACTGAAGAAAATGCATGGCTCAGATGTTGTCTGCTACATCTTTGGGTGTTTTACTACATCCAAACAGCAACAGAAAATTGCAGATTTTGTGGGGGAAAAAAGTTCATTTATTTATAAATGTGTTTATGTGAAGTTACTTGACATTAAATGGAGTATTTGAACATATTTTCCACTTCTTTGCAGATTGTAAGTTACATTAAACATTTTGAATACTTTTAAATTGAAAAGTGTTTATTTGAGTTTTTAATTTAATGCAATCATTTTGAAAAGCATTTGACTGCTCTTGTTATTTTGATGAGTGATCAATATATCATTTGAAAAAAAACATTTATTGATATTTTTGAACTCTGCTTTATAAAATTGGGCAATATTTTTGGAAATGACCAGAATTTTTTTTTCACGATGTAAGGCTGTGAAATAATTGGTTGAAAATCTTGCTTCTGTCTATTGATGAGCCATAGCAATGTTGATGATATCGATGATAATGAAAGCTCATGTACACTGTTTCTCTGTTTTCTCAGGTTGGTGCTCCTCCGATGGAGAAGTTTAACTCATGGGGAGGTTCTCTGTCTCTTGGACATCCGTTTGCGGCCACCGGGTGTAGACTGGTGACCACCGTCGCCCACAGACTGCAGAAGGAGGGTGGTCAGTATGGCTTGGTGGCAGCGTGTGCCGCTGGAGGACAGGTGTGTGACTGTACAAAACCAACAAAGCATTTGCACACGTGGAAATATCCTCATAACCCTCTCTTGTATGTGTGTTGCAGGGTCATGCTATGGTGATCGAAGCTTATCCTCAGTAACCTTCGTACTTCCACAGACTGTAACACATTGCACACGCACACAAATGGATTCTGTAAATACTAACGTGCCGTAATGCCTTGAAATGTTCATTATCTATTCATTATCTGGAGGTTCTTGATTTTGAAATGATGCTTGGGACATGGATGTAAATGTTAACGTAGCTTTACTTGAGAAGGTGTTAAAGGAACACTCCACTATTTTTTTTATCATTTTCCAACTCCCCTAGAGTTAAACAGTTGAGTTGACCGTTTTCGAATCCATGCAGCTGATCTTCCGGGTCTGGCGGTAGCACTTTTAGCTGTAGCTTAGCATAGATCATTGAATCTGATTAGACCGTTAGCATCTCTCTCAAAAAATTCAAAAAGTTTCGATATTTTTCATATTTAAAACTTGACTCTTCTGTAGTTACATCGTGTACTAAGACCGACGGAAAATGAAAAGTTGTTATTTACTAGGCCGGTATGGCTAGGAACTATACTCTCATTCTGGCGTAATAATCAAGGAACTTTGCTGTCGTACCATGTGTGCAGCAGGCGGAATGATATTACACAGCGCCTGAAAATAGTCCCCAGCACGCTCCCTGTGCAAGCAGGTGGTCACGTTGGTTATGTTGATGGAAGTAAGCCTATTTTCAGGCGCTGCGTAATATCATTGCGCCTGCTGCACACATGGTACGGCAGCAAAGTTCAACTTTTAATTTTTCGTCGGTCTTAGTACACGATGTAACTACAGAAGAGTCAAGTTTTAAATAGGAAGAATATTGAAACTCTTTGGTCATCATTTTTGAGCGAGATGCTAACGGTCTAATCAGATTTAATGACCTATGCTAAGCTACAGCTAAAAGTGCTACCGCCAGACCCCAAGATCGGCTGAATGGATTCGAAAACGGTAAAACTCAACTGTTTAACTCCAGAGGAGTTGGAAAATGAACCTATTTTCAAAAATAGGGGAGTGTTCCTTTAAGGAAAAGATCAGAAGATGCTCTGCAAGTTAAATATATTTTGTCTGCTAAATATAGCACTTAAAACAGGCCAGATAGATTCTTACACATATTGGAGAAGGGTACAATTGACTTTTTTTTATTTTGAAATCTTTAGTTCTAGATTTTTTTGTCCCAATTCTAAGCATTCTAATCTCCAGATAATGCTTCATTTTATCTATGAAGTTTAACAGCTGGATCTCCTCTCATTGATTTTGTGCCTTACAGCAATATTAGCTGTTGTTTAGTTCTTAAGGATTGGATTGTAAGATTGACTGCTTCTGTATTAACCATAAAGACAAAGGTAATGCACGTACACATACATGTGCCTCAGATTCAAGCAGGAGAACCTCTGGAGAACTCTGTGATCGCCTTCTCCGTTTTCTAGCCGTTTGTACAAATAAACACGATTTGAAATCGCCAGTTATGCTCACGTCTTTCTATGAAATGCCTTTTGTCATACATTGTGTTTCTCGGTAATAATTTATGGTATAATTCCACAAAATCTGAGCTTTTTCCATTTTGAATAAGTGATTTTATTTAAAAAAAATAATAATAATAATAAGTCAGTTTATTAAAAATTTTATCTTTTTTTTTTCTTTACATTTTTTGGGACACACCTTTCCCCTAAAGTCTTTTTTAGTACAATTTTTTATTTTTTATTATACCCTTGTAATATAGCTATTTACATATATGAACTTTATATGCTGCTAAACAGCTCTGTATTTTGTATTTTTAGTTCTATTTTTGAGGCACTTTTTTCTACATGAATATAAAATAATACATTTTATTTTTTTTTAGTAATGTTATTGTAATGAAACAAGAGGTAATAAGGTAGCCCTCAGTCATAAGCATAATAAAAGGCGCTCCAGCGACGATTGCCTCATATCACGCGCAGCGTTTCGTCACGTGCAGCGCAAGTTTTGCGCACATTCATAAGCGGAGCGCTGTTTACCGAGTGTGTAATTGTATTCATATGAAGCACCCACAGGATGATCCTGCTCCGCCGAGAATCCCTTGGTGTGTAAATAGCAGCGTTTCAACTCCTCAGAAGATGAACTACAAATATCTCCGTTGGACTGAAGCGCAACGGCGTCTCGATCCCATGTGAACGCGACACGGTGCCGTTTCATCCCCCCTTCACGACGCAAGCTGTTTTCCCTCAAATTGCTCGTTTGCCATCATTTCACATTGCGTAAAATGTCGGCATCATTAAATTATTTTTAAACGAATTAATTCCAATATTCTTCCAAACGAGCGTCACGCCTCTAGCCTACTTCTATATTTGCGTATTAATGTTGTTATTTGTGCAGAAAAGTTTTTGGGAGCGCTTCAGAGAGTGAGGTGGAGAGAAAAAAAATATGTTTTTATCCAGATGCAAAACGGAGTAAAATGTAAATAGCGGTTGCGTGTCGTTTTTTTTTGTTTTAACCTTCAAACGTCGTGAAGCCGCGAGACGGGCGCCGCAGCGTGCGCTTTGATCAGCCGCGCGCCTTTTATGCAGTTTGACTTCAGTATGCGCGCGGTGCTGTCGGTACAAATCTGCCTCACGCTCCTCACCGCGTCAAACGGAGAGATGGAGGTGAAAGAGAGAGAGAGAGAGAGAGAGAGGTGGAGGGAGACACTTTAATCTCGTCCTTCTGCTCGCGCTCGCACCTGCAGAGGAGCGCGTGCGGCCCCTGCGCCCGGTTACCGGTTACCGGCTGCCGCTGCGAGGCCAAAACAACAAACACAGGCTGTGAAGAAAATATAACATTTAAAAAGCCTCCCGCTCAGGCTCTTGGGAACCGAAGGTAATCGTTTATATAGGATAAATCTGTATTCTAAACTCTCCCGTTAGTAAACTGGCAGAGAATATAAAGAGAATTGTTAAGCGCAGATGTTGATTTTGTAGTCTAATCATATTTAGTTTGCATTTGTTTTGAGAGGGTTTCAATAATAAGTACCATAGTTTTCTGTCAAGTAACTTGGAGTCGACTACGATGTAAACAAACACCAACTCAACTCAATTTTTATTTTAAAAAACTTTTAAAACCATTCAAATGGACCAAAGTGCTGTCCATGAGTAAAAATAATACTAAAATACATGCAAACATAAAATAACACCAAAGCATAACATCAAGAAAAACATGCAGCCAATCAGTTCTCCGAGACATCATTAAACGCAGAAAAGCTGATCAAATAAGTAGGTCTTCAAGTCATTTTAAAAAATGTTCCAGCTAGCCGAGGATTTTATAGAAAATGGTAACACCAAGATACATGGAAGTATAAAACAGTATTATATATATATATATATATTCACAGCCTGGCTACAGTGTGTGAATTATGCAGAAAAGTAATTTTAAGTCGTTTTTTCCCAGTCATTCCTTGAGGTTTGTCTCAGGCAACCCAATGAGCTTTGGCGTTCTAGTACAATTATTTGTCAAAGTTTATGACAGTGTGAAAGGTGTGCTAGTTTCTCACGAATCTTCACGTCATTAGGTTGTTATTATAACTGCTGATAACCTCCATAATGTTATTATAACCTACTATAATAACCTGTTATATACCTAACTCTTTCCTGCAAGTTTGTTTTTTTAGTTATTTGTTTGGTTGTTTTTAGCCACACTGGATTTTAATATAAAATTGTTGGTTACTGAAACAATTGAAAATTATGTGGGTATGTATATATATTATATCTATATAATAGGCTATATGGGATATATATCTAGGTATTTAATGTGTATTGTTTGCAAAAGATGTTAGTTTTTAACACCCCACCAACTTGTTTTGACGTTCTTTGCAGGGATTTTTGGAGTCTTAAATGGAACGGATCTGATCCTTTTTGTTTAACCAAGATCAGTAGTGTGTTACTCAGTCAGTTGTTATCTAATCAGTTTTTTATTACACTTAAATGAGGATAGGAATCCAAGATCAGCACTTTCTTTCACACTCAACTCGCTCACTTGGTTTATTTGTATCTTCCCAGACTATTAGTATAAGATCAGCTCCTTATTGTCAACATAACACAACATAACATAAAGTCAACCTGGATACTGATGAACTTCCTATAGTCTATTTTTGCTGTTTCTGACAGCATTTACAGTACTATTATATTAATATTGTTTATACCAATTTACAAAATCTGTGACATGTACTGCGTCTCATGCAGATTTATTTGCAGTCAATGTGCATTTTATCCAGAAGTAGTCGGTTTCTATGTTTGACATACCACGGTGTTTTGCGCATTGTTTCGTTTTGCTCTTACTTTGGAACTTCCTGTCTTTGGCATGTTTGCCTTAAACACCCCAGAGAGGGAATAAACGATTTTTTTCCCCGACTCTAATTTGTGAATAGCATCGATCGCGGAGATATGCCGGTGGATTCATACAGAGCAAAGGATTTATTTCATTTTTAACAGGGCGCTGACACAATTCTCATTACCGGACAAAAATCATTAGCAGCTCCACAGCTACATTCAGACAAATCGAGTAACTGTGCATTTTTGCCATGGGATCCGTGTGTCTGTGTGAGAGAGAGCGAGAGAGAGAGAAAGTGAAAAGGGGGAGTTGGATCTGGTGTGAAAAAAAATATAATAAATTAAAATGGACGACATGAATTGAGCGCCGAATGTCAAACACTGTCAACAAGATGGCTCTCTGTCACGGGGAGAATTTGAGACATTAACAGCTTCTGTCATTCTGCTGACAAAATGGTAGCAGAGATTTCCCAGGGTGCCGAGATGACTGCTGGCGTTTGTCAACAAGCCGCTGTCAGCGCGGAGAGAGAGAAAGAGCGAGCGGGAGAGAGAAGGCATACACAGTGTCACTGACAGCTTCCACACCAACATCCCATGAGTCCTAGCCACCCAGAAAGAGTGCGAGGGGAGAAAGACAAGAACGGATGGAGGAGGAGAAGAGGGAGAGATAGATAGATGGATGGATAGAAGGATGACAGACAGAGATGAGGTATCTGGTGCACCTCATATAAAATTGCAGGAGGAAAATGAGCTGTCACTCCAATTCCCAGGATGCTTTGCTGTTTAGCATAAGTGCGCTGTGTGGGCTGCTGTCGGACAGACTGACTCAGAGAGATAATTAACTAAAGCTGCAGTTTTCCTCCTCTCCTCTCCCTCCCTCCGCCAGACGCCTTCTCCAGTGCTCATCTGCATTTTTGCCAGAGGCGAGCGGTTAGCACAGGAGCCGGGTGGAGAGAGGGTAAGAAGCCAATTAGTCAGGTGGATGGATGAATGATTGACAGCAGGCTGCTACCTGAGTCCCACTCTACATTAATGCCGCTGTGCTCGGCTCGGCCTCAAACACACTCCCGTTCCTGTGCATGTGCAGGCCCGAGATCGTCCTGCGCCGCCGCGGCTTTGTGCGCTTCCCATCCTGTCTGTCTTACTCTCACTGAAACCCTTTGTGGCGAGTCCGAGTCTTCTTTTGTACCTTCCCCTCTCTCCTCCGCCCTCGATGGAGAGCGAAACGGCGTCGTGGCTACTTTAAGCATTTCCCCGAATCTGTTTGTAGGCATCGTTTAGGATGCCAAGGGCCGTATAACAATCACGTGTGTGTGTGTATGGTTTGCGCCTGTGATCTCATGACCGATTCAACACAATGAGATGTCTCTCAACAATATGAACTCTTAAATAATAATTCTTATTCTTTAATAGGTCAGATGTACTCTTTTGGTCTGAATTCACGTCGAGATTGAATCCTGGTGCGAGCGTAAACTTTCACTGAACCGCAGACGTCCTGCGGAGTTCGGTGAGATATGATAAATCATATTGTGTCTATGGCTCTACCCTTTCCAGAGATCATTTCAGCCACATCTGTGTCAGACGACTTCAGTCTGGTTAGAATGAAAATAAAAGATCTGTATAGGCTCTTATAAAAAAGGTACAAAATCTAGTATATTTAAGTACTAATATGTACACTTTAAGTAATATTGTGTACCTTGAAGATACTTATATACACCCTGTAGTGGTAAAAAAAAAAAACAGGTACAAAAGTGTACATTTTGAAAAGATACCACCCCAGTGACAGCTTTTGTACCTTTTGTGTGTAGGAACTGGCACAAATGAAAACAACAGTCCATGTAATAGGTTGTGCTGTCTTAAGGCCCTATGCCACGTCTTATTTTTGGCTTTTTAAATAGCTGCATTTACATGCAACCATATGATCTGTTAATCGGATTAATTAGTAATCAGATTAATGACTCATTCGGATTGAAAAGCCTTCATGTAAACGATCCAACTGAGCTCGATCCAAGTTAAATTTCAATCGGATTTAAAGGGGCAGTGTAGACCTGAAATAATCCAATCAATAAGAAAGGGAAAAAAAGCATGTAAATGCTTGAATCTGACTATTTTCTCAATTGGATAAAAAAAAAACCTTGCACACATGCACAGTAATGTGTATGTTTATATGCAATTTACATCTTTCGAACATGTGTATGTTCATTTACTTCTTACATAAAACGAGCTGGTTGGCAGAGGAGACTAAATATTTATAAAAAATTTGCTAAAAAAGCTCTTCTGACATATGTGACAGTTTTCCTTAAAGATATGTCATCCGGTGACATTATTACGGTGGCTTTTTCCAGTACTGAATGTGGCGACAAGGCGCTGCACATGCGCTGAGTTTTGTTCAGAATGCATGTAATGCCCATGTAAACGAATATTTGAAACGGATTGCAAAGTTTAGGGTTCATATAAACAGAACTTTCAGAATCTGAAATTTAGATTGGATTCATTCATGAAAATGATGGTGGATTTGATGAATGATTGACTGTACAGTAAATCCCATGTTTTCATTTGCATTATATTAAATATGGTGTCTACCTGAGGATTTATTTGTAACCCAGGACTGATGGATGTGCAGAAACAATTGCGATTAAAAGTAATAGGTTTTAATTTGGGCTTATCAAAATACATGTTTAATTTCCACTTTCTGTCATTTTTTAATTAGTTTATGATATTGTGTTAGATGAAAACTAAAAAAGGCCCATGTGGTATTATTAGCTTCCGCAATTTGCGTGAATCTACAGTGCATGCAATTTGTCTCACTTGGACAAATTTTTTTTGTATATAGTTTATATTTCTATTTGTCTTTCTCAGATGTCATTCAAATGCAGTGTAAATGCAAACATGGAAGTCAGTGCATGATGAAATGACTTTCTTGTGTTAAACATCCCATTCGGATTTGGTTTATAAATAGGCAACCATATAAAAAAAGGGTTTTTCTCTGTAATTTCCAGCTAAAAGTGGTTTGTGTGTTTATGTACCGTTCAGTTGCGATTAGCTCAGAAAATTAGAAATCATACCGCAGAATACTAGTTGTAGTGTGAAATTGATTAAATGCATTAACAAAGTCAATATTTAATCAATCATATGCGTTAATGCATTAACTTTGACAGCCCTAGTTTTGATCGATAAATGTGTTACATAATGCACGCCATGTTTTCAAACAAGACATTTCTAAGCATCCCTTCTGAATGTGAAGCTTCTCACAAAAATGAGGCAATTACTTCAAAAGAGCATTTTTGCTGAGCACAGTGAAGCGTGTCAGCAGAACTGACAGAGCGCAGGTCCGTGTGAGGTCTGGTTCAAAATGGCTGTCAGACAGGGAGACTCAGCGTTTAGTGTCTGTTTATAGACGTTAAGCTAGTGAACGGAGGGAGGAGTGCGGATACTACACCTTAAGGGCATTTTTCCCTCTGGCATTTTACTGGCTGTGGCGTCATACTGCTAGCAGCATCAAAACACCGGCAGCCTCTGTGAGCTGACAAGATGAAGGGAACATTGAGAGGGCCGGCGTGTTTTGGTGAGAGAGCATCACCAGCACAGGAGACACTCAAAGCTGCAATACTGCGCTGGGCTGCTGGCAGACAGGCCATCGACTGACTTCGGAGCTCTAAAAAGTATTTTTATGTGCAAAAAGTATTTTTATATGCAATTGTGAGTGTCAGTTTTTAGAGGTATGATTCAGATTTGAATAAATGAAGCGCTACGGTATGAGGGAGAGAAATCCCCTATAGAATAGACTTAGGTAGAGTGTGCAGTCGTGACCTTTGACCCTAACAGCCTGTCTGATGTTATATATTTTTAGTATAATTCTGTATATTGTTTATAGTATAAAATAATTATATTATCTATATGTACTTTATTTCAGCCAGTTACCAAGGGAAACATTTCTCATTTGTATTACTTAACTTAATGTACGAAAATAACGTAAAACTAGAAAAATTTATAAATTTTAAATCAAGTAGATTAATATATCGATATATATAGATATATATATTATATATAAACTTGTTTTGCTAATAAATCATGGACAACATTTCACAAATTACTAAAAATATAAATAAAATTAAACTAAAATAAAAACTAATTTAAAGTATTAATAAAAACTACAGTAATACTACTAAAAAACATAATTTCTAGGAGTCAAATGCACAGATTTTTATCAGTCCACCAGAAAACATCAAGTTTCCAGGCTTTTACTAATAGGAACTATTCCAAAGGTTGTAAACTGATTCTATTATATGCATTTAATTTATTTAGTTGTGTAAGAAAATCACGTATGTCAATTTATCTCTTGCAATAATCATTCCTCATCTTTTTCTGTTCTGGAAACCAAAATGTGACGAAACAAGCTAAGCAGGAAGCGCTGCACATTTGAGCTGGAAGGTACAGTTTGGTCTGATTTTCTCGATTCGTTTTGATTTCAGAATAAGTTTTCTTCATTTCACCAACTTCTTTTTTAAAAGAGGGAAAGTTGGGGAAATGAAGAAAACATACTGATAGATTTAGCTATTTTTAAAAAGACAAACAAAAAGTTATGTCTGTTTTTTTATAGCTCAAATAAGGCTAAAAGAGCAACAACTGCTTTTTTATTTCAGCACTCAGTTGAATAAAATATGCTAAAAGAAGACTGAATGCAAGCGGTTCACTGACAAGGTGATAAGAGACTGAATTTTCTTATTTATTATTTTACCTGTAATATAATCTGCAAAACAAGATCTGCCCCAGACGTACGCATATTTAGATGTTGCTTTCCACAGGCTTCTCTTATCATGTTGTCACTGAATTCCTTGATTCCACTGTCTTATTAGAGCTTATTCATTGTGAAAACGCATAACAATGTTTAGGCATGTTTCTCTTTTTTAAAAAGCCAAATCTATTGAAAATTCCTGTTATTTTTCATATATAAATGAATGGGTTACTACCTGTGTTTGTTTGTTTGTTCATACTATTTTTATAAATTCATTCTATATTTAGCAGTGATGCATTAAATTGAACAAAGGTGACAGTAAATACATTTATAATGTTACAGAAGATATTCTACTTCAAATAATTACTGTTCCTTTGAACTTTCTATTCATCAAAGAATCCTGAAAAAAAGTATCACAGTTTGCACAAAAGTATTAAGTAGCACAACATTGATAATAATCAGAAATGTTTCTTGAGCGGCAAATCAGCATATTAGGATGATTTCTGAAGGATCATGTGACACTGAAGACTGGAGGAATGATGCTTTGAAAATTCAGCTTTGCATCACATGAAAGAAATTATCATTGAAAATAGAGTAAATTGAAAATGATATTGTGAAGTAAAGTAATATTTTACAATATTACTGATTTTACTGTATTTGTGATCAAATAAATGCAGCCTTGGTAAGCGTAAGAAACGTATTTCAAAAACGTTTAATAAATCCTATCCTAACTCAAACTTTTGAACAATAGTGTATATCTGATTTTTTACCCATGTGAAAAAATTAGATTTTTGGGAGGTTGTTGGACAATTTACAATGTCAATCATGTGACTTTTGGTTGTTGACTTGAGAATATATGTTTGTGGCCTAACACAGGCATTGGGTTGTATAGATGGTAACCCCGATCTTATGAAAATCAGAAGTAGACGGAGGAGCAGCTGTCATGAGGAGATGTGCTGAGAGTGTTTAACAGGAGGAAATGGACAGACAACAGGGTTTATTTGCTCTGTGATTGCAGAACACAGTTGAAAGATGGCAATACTCAAAACGTTTCAACCCTCATCTGGCCTGAACGAGACACCTGTGCCAGTCTAGTCCTTCCCTGTTTGTAGAGAATATAAAATGATTTTAGACACCTGTCAGGAAGACGGTGACACTGTTATATGAGTATAAATTTGAATGTTTTTAGCAACAGAAGTACAAGGCCAGTAAGAAAGAACAGGATGTTGTTTGTTGCTGAATATGTTGAGGCCAGTATTTGGAGTAACCACATAAAAGTAACCATGCTACTCTCTTAACTACATTTGTTTAGCAGCATGATAATAGCTCAACTGTTTTCAAAACAGCTTTTTTAGAAACAAGCTATTTTTAATAGTGATGTAACATGACAAAACTCACAATTTTCATTGTTGTTTGTCTTCATGTCACATTATATGAAACATGCTGTTGTTGAATGTTCCTTTTACTCTCAAGAAGTGTTGGGAAATCTTATTCATTTCAGTTTGTTTTGGTGAAACGGTTCATTTCAGTGCCAATGTGTCATTTTACTTTTTTGGTAGCACAGTTCAAAAGTTTGTGGTCAGTAAGATTTTTCAAAGAAGTCTCTTCTGCTCACCAAGGCTACATTTATTGGATTAAAAATACAGTAAAAAAGTAATATTATGAAATATTATTACATTTCAAAATATCTGTTTTCTATTTGACTATATGTTAAAATGTAATTTATTGCTGTGATGCAAAACTGAATTTTCTTCAGTGTCACATGATCCTTCAGAAATCATGTATAATATGTGATTTGCTGTTCAAGAAACATTTCTTGTTTATTATCAATATGAAAAACAGTTGGCTGTGCTTCATATTTTTGTGGAAATTTTGTACGTTTCTTTTTCATGATTCTTGAATGACAGAAAGTTCAGCATTTATTGACATTTTGGGAAACATTATAAATGTATTTACTGTGACTTTTGTTCAATTTAATTCATCCTTGCAGAATAAAAGTTTTTTAGTTTTATGAATTGTGTATATTTTACATTCAGTGGTTAAGTTTGTTTGTTGTCACCCTAATTGAGATTCTAATTAATATAGGCAGATAAATTATATATTATAATATATATATCTATATATATAGATATATATATTAGCTATAGATATATATATATAAAATTCTATATACTGTATGTGTATAGTAGTTATAGCTTGATTTCACCTTCCTGTCCCCATTGTACTATTGGGTGTATCACCAAATACTAGTATAGGCTGTTTACCTCTGTAACTAGGTAACCTCTCAGGACGAGATGTCAGCATCACTGTTTTATTCATGTTTTGTAGCTTTGGATTTACCACCAGAACTTTATGTGCACTAGCATTTGTCTGCTGCCGATATATTGCAAGAGGGCAATTTATTTGACATGCAGCTTTCAGAAATGCCTTATTATAGTAAAATATTATTAAAATGTGTGTTTTTGCTATAATAAACGTGACCTGGAACATGCAATTAAGCAAACAGTCATACATAATGGTGCATTTCTACACTTAAGGATGGATTGCATTTAAACCAACTGTACACCGTACCACACTTCAAAAGTTCAGAAAACCGCTTGCACATAAAACCAAATGATCTGACCTCAAGTCCTTAAGCTCTAGAGTGAAATCATCCTCAAAGTAGCTTCCCCAGCACTGCTTGAGATGATTTTATGTGTGAACTGCCGGTTGGTTGTGGTTTATGTTGTACATACGGTATCTGTCAGTAAATGGGAGTTTGAGCCCCGGTGAAGGAGATACAGTCACAAGAGCCGAGAGCTGTGAAAGCCTCCGTCGGGACACGTGCGCGCACATACACATGCTGAGCTGGGACGCGGACACCTGCTCAATAACGAGGGAAAGGGAGGAGAGGATGGAGCGATGGTGGATAGACTAAATCCTTTTTTCCATCATTACCTCAGTCCCGGCCCAGCGATGGCTTCTCTTCAGAACACTCTCTGCCTTCTGCTTGTTTAATTAGTCTCAGAGCTGCTCTCTGTCTCACTCACTTCTCCCCTTCTCCACTACTGTAACCTTGCCGTACTCTGTTAAGTCAAAACCCTTCCTATGTTCCCCACATTTTCTCAATTTCCCTGTCTCCCTTAAGAAGTCACATTATACAGT
Organism: Sinocyclocheilus anophthalmus; assembly: GCA_018155175.1. Classification (NCBI taxonomy): domain Eukaryota; kingdom Metazoa; phylum Chordata; class Actinopteri; order Cypriniformes; family Cyprinidae; genus Sinocyclocheilus; species Sinocyclocheilus anophthalmus. The sequence goes on from JADLZN010011821.1 coordinate 406,007, forward strand.
CGGATCCAAAAGTCTGAGACCACGTTGAAAATCAGGGATTTTTAATTTTTTTGTACGAACCTGGAAATAAACAGATTTAGGATTTCAAATCCTAAGATTTTAAACAAAGAAAAGTTATGACAAAATTAGAGAAACAATATTGAAGATTGACTACTTTTTAGATGGAAATGTAAATAAATGTAAGTGTCATTGGTCATGTGACTTGAGATGGACAGATGTTTTCCTTTGAAGCTCAAGTTGCTCTTTGGAACGTCTCAAATCATGCTGGAGAACATGATCATTTTTGGAAAGTCAAAAATGTTTCAAAATATTTTTTTCAGTTAAATTAACATGCTGATGATAATATAATTTGCAATAATTTATTGATTGTTTGAACAAATGGAAAATAAAAGTATAAATAAAAATCTATCTATCTATAAACTTTCCCCCCTTTTTGTTTCTATTTATCTATCTATCTATCATCTATCTATCTATCGATATATCGTCTATATCTAAAACTGTTCCCCCTTTTGTTTTTCTATCTATATTCTTATCTATCTATATATCTATCTTTCTTATCTATCTATTATCATATATCTATAAAACTTTCCCACCTTTTGTTTCTATCGATCTATCTATCTACGATCTATATATATCTATCTCTCTATGAACTTTTCCCACTGATGTTTCATTTTATATCTATCTATCTATCTATCTATCTATCTATCTATCTATCTATCTATCTATCTATCTATCTATCTATCTGTAATTTTACCCCTTCTTGTTTCTATAGATCTAGTCTAGCTAGCTACGATCTATCTATCGATTCTAGGCATAAGTATTATATATATCTAATATATCTATCTATCTATCTATCTATTCTAACTACTCTCTCTCTGTAAACTTTTCCCCCTCTGGTTCTATATATCTATCTAATCGCTCTATCTCTCGAGTCTACTATCTTCTATATCTATCTATCTACTCTTATCATCGATCTAGCTATATATCTATAAACTTTACCCCCCTTTTTGTTTCTATCTATCTATCTATCTATCTATCTCTCTATCTATCTATCATCTATCTATCTATCTATCTCTATCTGTAAACTCCCCCCTTTGTTTTCTAGATATTATCGATCTATCGATCTATCTATTATCTATCGATCTCGCTCTGTAAAACTTTTCCACCTTTATTGTTTCATGTAGGTCTATCGATCTATCTATCTAGCTATCTATAAACCTTCCCCCCCTTTTGTTTTATAATCTATCTATCTATCTATCTATAAACTTTTCACCCTTTTTGTTTCTATCTATCTATCTATAGAACATGATCATTTTTGGAAAGTCAAAAATGTTTCAAAATAGTTTTTTCAGTTAAATTAACATGCTGATGTAAACTTTCCCCCCGTTTTTGTTTCTATCTATCTATCTATCTATCTATCTAATCTATCTATCATCCATCCATCCATCAATCTATCTATCTATCTATCTATCTATTTTGCCAACGCATCATTACAGAAAAAACAATGACTGAAAATAATTAGGTGCCAGAAGTAGCAGTATTAAAAATAATAATGTCCCTGTGGTTCTGACCCGTTCGTACCCTCTGTTGAGACGGTTCTGTTCAGTCGAAGCATCGTCTGCTCCGGGCCGTCTGACCATTGACCCCTCATCGCCCGGCCTCCACCTCACTCCACCATCTCTCGAGTTCATCCCTCCATCCGCTGTCATCGCTCTTCACAGCCTTTGTTTTCTCACTGTCAGAAATGAATAATTTTGAAAGTGTTTTGAGCTATTTTGAATATCTGATGTTTTTAGCATATTATTAGTGCCTGCCGCACAGAGCAAGTGCAGAATGTGAATTTAAATGAGTTTAAAATCTGATCTGAGATCCTGTTTACTGTCGAGCTAAAACATTTAGCGCCTGTGTTCGCTCCGGCACTGCGAGGAAAGTTTGGGTAAATTGTTTAATGTGCAGGGCTGGAGGGAAAAGATCGCGAGCAGAGCGAAAAGCAAACAGAGACAGAGCTGCACTCCTTCAGTCTGTCTGTCTCTCCTCTCTGTTCTCTGCGTCTGAAAGAGACGCACTGGTGTGATAGAGTTCACGCTGACAGCCTGACACCACTCATCTGTCTCCTGAGAGTCAATCATTCCAGACAGATACCATTACTCAAACACACACACACACACACCAGCCAGAACGTGCACATGAACACACAACAAACAGGAAAGTCACTCTTTAGCATCTCTCACAATCAAAAACAACACCTTGCATGTGTTACACACACACGTAGAAATGCACAAGTGTAAATGATCACATCACACATCTGACACATCTCAGATGTAAATAATGCGATTCACTTCACAAATTCATGATCACACCATTTTATCAAATGAATCTTTTTAGTTGCTCTGTGAATGATTCTTGATTTATATGCAGGCTGCTTTGTTAACAAAATAAATTAGTTGAAATCATGATCATTTATTTTTCCTCTGACTGTATTAATGAAAGTTTCTTCACAACGGCAGAAGTGTCTCCCAAGTCTCCTATAATGCAGATCAGATCTCAAGAAGATGAATTTGGGCCTTGTTCATCTTTGAATTTGGATTCTGATGACTTCCCTGCGAATCGCTATCGCACCGATTTGGTATGTTTTACTTTTGCTTATGCTGTTCATTTTTGTTGTAGCTGTTAAGAAGTACAGTGTCATGATGAAATAGTATCAGTTCGGATTCATTTTATTAATATAACGCATTCTACAATACAAATGGCTTCAAAGCAGCTTTACAGTAAATATCAGTGTGAGCAAATGTCCTCTATTTTTAATTAAGCAGCAGATAATCAGTGGTTTTATGTTGCATTGTGGGAGTTTTAGTTTTATGCTTCTCAAAGGGTCATTGTAAACAGGTGAGCAACTGAATCCCTTCACAGAGGGCCCTTTCACTTATACTGTATATGTATTACCTGGGATTTAAACTCAGCAGGAAATGTTTGTTTCTACCATGCACCAGAAGTATAGACAGTACTCAAGAAATATATTTAAATAGGTATACAGTACAGGCTATATTAATGGAAATTTGCTACAATAATTTTCAATTTTGCTGTTATATTATCAAGGTATTCCAAAACGTGTTATGCCTTCATGTATGGAGTTTACATATATGCCCGTAGGGCATGACAGTAATGAGCAGGGCATAGTTATGTTCTCTTCCTCATTTTCCCTGTATGGTGTAATTTAGCATTGCTAAAACGCTGTATTGATCAGCCCACTTAATGAATTAATATGGGATGCCCTTTCAACAGATAAGAAGCTTTTCGAATCTTTGTCTTTTTATTTAGCAAAATATTTTTTATGAGTGTTAAATCATTCAAAATTATACCACTGTTTAATGAAGGAAACTGGTATTTTGTTGGGAACTGTGGGCACTGTGGTAAAGGGAGTGCTCTTGAGTTCTCAGCAGATGTCGCTGTTGCCACAGTAATATTGACCGGACGCGCGCGCTCTTTATTTCTCTCCACGTTCATTAACTTATTTACTAGTTCTGCTGGTAGATTTCCCGGTAAAGCGACTGTAAACAGACGTTCTGAGCGGTTGAGACGGCACCCGTGGGCTCCACGGCACCGTGAGCTTCAGCAGGCCTCACCTGTCTCGCTCTTCTGACCCGGAAGTCGCGGGGGTTTAATTATATACGAGCAGCGGCTCGCGCCAGCAGGGGGCGTTTCGAGCACACCGTCAACAACCCAACTTAACACTAACAAAAAGTACTGCGGTATTAACATGGTATTCTGCAAGTAGATTTAGACTACCATGTATATGCAAATAGTGGTTGGTCCATGACATTGCCTTTGTTTTTGTTGACATGTGCCATGATAATACCATGTTTGTTTTGTTCTGTGCTTTTGACAGTACCAATGAAACTTGGTAAAAAAAAAAACATGGTACCACCACTTTAACTTTGGTAAGGAATGATATCACCATGTCATTTTGGTAATACCTCATATTAGGCAAGTAGCCTACGTCCAAAATACGTGTCCAAACCCAAAGCGTCCTTGTTTCCTCACAGTTTTTCTGTTGAATGTAGCTCACACTGACATTATGATAGTTTTTGTGAATATATCATGCAAAAAAATTGTATATGAATATAGTATTCATAAAATACCATAGTAGCCTGTCTAATACTGTCTGATAGCATTACTCTACGTTTCAGCAGCCATAGGCCTCCGTTAGATCTCGGTGTCTTTACAATCTGTAAAATCTGAAATACAAGTGCGCTCAATATTCACAACTCACCGTTTTATGTGTTAAGCGTTCATATATTTTACTGATTGAAATAACAAGACAAGCTTCATCCTTCGCTTCCTGCCTCCAGGTGCAGACAAACACCTGAACATCCTGTACATCCTGAAAGTATCCTTATATTTTCATTTTAATTAAACGCCTCTCATCACACCACGTGACTAAACCCTGTTTTACCAATCTTTTTGTTGTTAGTTTTAAATCCAGTGCAGTCAATTCTGTGCTTGTTTGTCTTGGCAGCAGAGCTGTGTTCATTAGCGCCGGAGTCAATAGCAGCTCTTTATGCATCTCGACTCAGATTAAAGGGTTAGTTTAGCATTCAAGCTCTAACGCGTGGGTCAGGAATCACTGGCTGTCTGGATTACAAGGGTTAACAGGCGACTTAACCGAATCTACTTAACCAGATAACGCAGAGGATTTATTTCCGCCTGATTATTCTAATATGCTATTAGAGTACGACTGGTGTGAAGACTGTCGCTCTCATGCACGCGCCGCACTAGAAGGCCTATAAACCTCCCTATTAGCTGCTTCAGTTAAAATGGCATTTGTGCAGTATTTTATCAGGCAGTTGACAAGTGAATTAGAGTTGGCTGTTAGCACCGTTGAGCTTTATGACAATAGCCTTAGGGTCTCGCTAAAGATCGCTGCACCGCCCTGCTCGGCGCGCTAACCGCTGATGCTCAAACCGAAGTGACATGCTGTCATAACAATAGTTTACAAAAACGCGAAGTTCTGCGTTTGGGCAGAAAAAGCCAGGGAGTTTTAACTTCTACGTCTGTCTCTTTCTTTCTTTCCTCCCGCTCGCTAAATCCCATTTGCGCTCTGACAGTTTTGGGTGTTTTTATGTGCGCTAATGCTCTGCTCTCTCATCTGCCTCCATACATAAAATGTGAATACAGCGATCGTCATTTGTAAATGGTGCGCGTGTTTGTTTGGCCAGATTGGTTCGGGTAGCTTTCACAGAACTATCTCCCTCTATGACTTGTTGTAAAGGTAAATATAGTGAAATATTGAACAATCCAGCAGCACAAAAAATGTACGTGCATCGAAAAAAGTTTTCTATCTCTCACCATCACACAAAATACTACATCAAAGAATTGCTCTTTCTTATTGGTTTTCTCTGAACGCCTCTGAAGGTACTGAGGTCGCAGTGAGGTCTGTAACCCCTCACACACACACACACACACACACACACACACACAGGCTTACACAGTCCAAATGAATGCACACTGTCATACACAAAGACAGACAGATGTATTGTATATTGTGAGTGTGTGTGTGGTGTGTGTGTGTGTGTGTACCTGGCTGCTCTGTGAAGTCTTTAATGGGATTTTGCCTCGGGCTGGTTTATTAAGATGTTGCTTTCTGCTGCCTGTGCAGCTGACACCATTCCCCCCCCACCCAAAAGACAGACACACACACACTCCCCCCAGACCCCACCTCCAAACGTACACACACATTCACTCATCCCTCTGAAATTTCTGCCACACTGCAGTCCTCACTCTCATTCTGAGGCCTGTATGTGGATGTGTGTGTGTGAGTGAGTCAGGGGTCGTTATTTCGGTGTGTATCTGTTTTAGACAGGATCAGTTTAACTATAGGTTAATGTGTTTTGATGGATGAGAGTGTGTCTGTATTGACACTAAAGATTACTAAAAAAAAATGTAGGCCTAAAATTTAAGATTAATGTATTTGAGTTGCATATAAAATTTCCATCCATTTGAATTACACAGTTTAAACATAAAAAACAACAACGAATAAGCTTAATTTGGTGCATATTTGTCAATCTTTTGTAAAAGAAACGGGTCAGTTTTCTGTAATAGTACTAATTACACAGACACAGTAATACACAGTAACCAGATTTATATGTGTATCATTAATAAATCCAATTTGTTTCAATCTCATAGATTGTTCTTACCCGTTTCATTTGTGTATAACTGACAAATATGCACCACATTAAGTTTAATAGTTTATGTTAAGACTGTGTAATCCAAATGGATGGAAATTTTATATGCAGTTCTAATAAATTTTTTTTAAATTTAGGCCTAAATATGTGACCCTGTACCACATAAGTGTCAATTTATTTAAATTGAAATGTATACATCATCTGAAAGCCGAATAAATAAGCTTTCCATTGATGTATGGTTTGTTATGATAGGAAACATATTTGGCTGAGATACAACTTTTTGAAAATCTGGAATCTGAGGGTGCAAAAAAATCTAAATATTGAGAAAATCGCCTTTAAAGTTGTCCAAATGAATTTCTTAGCAATGCATATTACTAATCAAAACTGAAGTTTTGATATATTTACTGTAGAAAATTTACAAAATATCTTCATGGAACATGAAAATGAAGATTTTACTTAATATCCTAATGACTTTTGGCATAAAAGAAAAATCGATAATTTTGCCCCATACAGTGTATTTTTGGCTATTTCTACAAATACAGGTGCATCAAAGGTTGTTATCCAAAGTGCTTTCAGGGTGCATATTATGCATTCCTGAAAAAAAAAAAAATATATATATATATCTAAGGGAAAACCTCTTTTAAGTTTTAGATTAGTGTATAGTAATTATGGAAGTCTATGATATTTCCTCATTTAGAGGTTTAATTTAAGTAACTGCAAATGCAAAAAACCTTTATTTTAGAGTTTTATGGTTTAAGTGCAACTGTAGTGTTCATAATTAGTTTTTATAATTTCATAATTAGAAATAACGGAAGTATATAATTTGTCCTCATTTAGATAAGTAGGTAAAGTGTGTGTTTGTGTGAGATACATTTTCAATACAAATTGGTTCTTTGCTTCAAGTCAAGCTACACTGAATTTCAAAATTTCACAAAATAATTACAAAGAAACAGCAAGTAAAGCAGTGAATTAAATGTGAAATTTTGAAACTCCAAATCTTGTTTTTATTTAAAACTTTGAAAATGTTCTATAGTGAGCTTGCTTTGGGAAATCTTCATTTGGGAAAAGATTCATAAATCATTATAAAGGAAGTTACGGGTAGGTAAGGTTTAGATAGCTAAGTAAAGGAACACTATGTGTTGTGTCTCAATGGAAGTGGACTCAAATAAAAAAAGAAAGCAGCATTGATACAATGTGAGCATGTGGGTGCATGTTGCGTGTAAGGGATTGTGCTGTCAGGGTTAGAGATGCTCAATGAGCTTTGTTGTCTCGCTCTGGGCACCATTTCATCTGCAGACACTGAATGAGTTGCCCTGTCTCTCTATTCTCTGTCTCTCTCTATTCTGCTGTATCCCTGCGGCCTATAGATGTGCAGGCATCCTGCATTCAGCAGCTTAAAAGGCACCAGGAGCCAGGACAGCACGGACTGGAAAAGAAGGGACACAGCAGAGTGACAGGACGATGGAGGAAGAAAAGAAAAGAGTTGCTAAACGGAAAAAGGGTTCAGTTAAGCTCTTCTCTAACACACATCACACACACACAAACACCACACAAACACACAGGAGCGAGTTTGCTGGACACTGATGCTTTGTGACATCACAGCACTTTGTCTGATATTTTAAATATGAGGTTGAGACACCGGTCGGGGCGGAGCTTAGAACACACACACACACAGCACACACACAACACACACACCACCACACACAACACACACACACACCACACAACACACACACACACACATAACTAAGAAAGAGGACTACAGAGCGCAATGGTAAACCACCCGTTTTTTTAGTGATTGCACTGGAAGTATTCTTACATTATTTTCCACTGGGAGCAAAGTACTAAACCAGATCACAAGCTCAGAAACGGACATTACAAACTTTGATGCAAAAAGTATTTGAAAATTACAGGGTAAACATATTTGAAGATGCAATGCAATACTCATCCCAGATATAAGCACAGTGAATGATGTATTTGAGTCGAAATGGCAGTACATAAAAAAAAAAATATACTTTGATAATTGATGTTATTGACAGTAATTATAAAAAAATCTATTGGAAATTATAGGTTAGTATTATAAATTTTACACACGTGCAAGTACATGTTAATATATTTATACTATACAAAATAATACATTATATATAATCTTTCCAAATTGTTTTATAATTACAGTCAATATCTCTCTCTCTTTTCTTCTTCTTCTTCTTCTTCTTCTTCTTCTTCTTCTTCTTCTTATTTTTATGAATAAAATATAAGTAATCATATATGTTAACACCCTGATTTTTTATTTTTCGGGCAAACTGCTTCCTTGGAGGTAATGGCGTAATAAACATAATTAAATTAATAGTGTTAAAGAATATATAAAAAAAGTAAGTTGCAGAATATTTCTGCATTTATTTTTCGTACTTTCTTTTTTTTAATCCCAGAAAAGTTGTCTTCCTCTGGTTTATTTTATTTTTAAAAAATTCTCTGCTTCTTCCACCACCAAGGGACAGTTTGTGCAGGGTGAAAATAGAAAATACCATAGCTTAGGGTGAAAACAGTAGAAGCCAATAGAAAAGCAAACGTGTGTTTGTGCTGCAGTTATTCACCTGAGAGAGTTTGATTGACAGGTTGAGGGGCAGGACTTGGACTTACTGACAGTCATTAAATGTCATTAAGGGCTATTAGCAATTAATACAGAAGTTGCTAATCCATGAAAACAGCCATATAAGAGCATTTATGACAGCACCACACCACACACACACACACACACTCACAGTGTGACTGGTGAAGACTCGTCAGAGGAAGAAACATCAGTCAGTATCGATTGTGCTTTAATTTCTGCAGTCAGCCTTAGGCCTCAATCACACGCCACGTTTACAACTAAAGACACACAAACACGCTACATTTACACAGGAGCTTAGCAGAAACACACACTCATGTGATGTGGTGGACGTGTATTACTGTTATTCCGTCCATTCGTTTCTTTTTGGTTTGTTAATGGTGGAAGTAACTGACAAAAACACCGTAGGAATTCCTTTGGGGGATTTGGGAACAAAAATAGGAAAGTCAAAAAAACAGTATTTATTTAAAATAAAATCTTTTATAATAATGTAATATTAATTTCTTGAAAAAAAAAAACGTTACACACAGACGGTAGTAATATAATAACTATATTATTTAATTTATTATTTATTATTAATATTGCAATTAGTATGTCACCGTCCACCTTTAAAGTGAGTGGTTTTTAACATGATGATTTGTTTATTGCTACTGTATACATATGTATCGTTTAAAGGTTTGGGGTTTCTTTTTGAAAGAAATTAATACTTATAAGCAACATTACATTGATCACCAAGTGACGCAGTTAAAGGACCATTTATATGTACAAAAAAGTGTTCAAATAGTTATTCAGTCAAAATCATCTTGACCCAAAAATGGAAGATAATAAATATGATCACTGAAATAGAAATTTCTAAGCAGCAAATCAGCAGATTAGAATGATTTCTGAAAGATCATGTGACACTGAAGACTGGAGGAATGATGCTGAAAATACAGCTGCGCATCACAGAAATAAATTAAAATTTCAAAATTTCAAATATATTCACATACTGTAGAAAAGTTATTTTAAATGTTTAGTAAAAATTGTAGTATTATTTCACAAAATTGCTGTTTTTGCTGTATTTTTGATCTAATAAATGCAGCCTTGGTGAGCAGAAGAGACTTCTTTCAGAAACAAAAAAATATATTTTTAACTGTAGTGTATATATTTGTGCGTTGCAACAAAATCCATAAAATCTATTCAAGATATCATTTTTAATAGATATTTATGCAATATATTTCTGTGTGTATTTTTGGACAATTTGTATGACAGAGTTGCTATACATAGAAAGTATACATACTCACTTATGAGGTTTTATTTCATTTAGGATGCTGCCTATAAGACTAGCACACTAGATTTTAGAGTCTCTGGCTCAATTTGTATAATGCATACTACAGATATTGCAGAAAGAGTAGTAGTAGTATGCTTAGCCAGTCTCACTCACTTCATCTCTTTTTCTGCATCTTTGTCTTCCACTTTGCTTTTCCGCTAGTTTCTGTCAGGATGGTGTGAGCGAAACGGAGGGATGGAGGAAGAGATGATTACAGCAGCTAACTTTGGAGCAAAAGGACATCGAGAGATGTTTCTGAAGCGTTGAAGGAGATACGCGCACAAGAGAGGGAGAGGAAGCGAAGGGTCGATTTATCTTATATTGACAGGAGCGGCTTCAAACGATGACCTTGAGGACTAATGAGAGTAAATGAGTGAAATATTTTTACTTTTAAAAAGTGAAACTATAATCAAATGGAAGCCTGAAAGATGGACTAATGAGCTTCAGCGATGATGATGAAAGTGTGCGAGAGAGAGAGCGAGGGAAACTGGCTGATAGAATGAGAGAGAGAGGGAGGTAGTCATTTGGCAGAGCCTGCAGTGTGAGGCCCTCACTCCTGCCATCTCATTAGCTGACCTGACGACTGCCTGATTAGAATATGTTTGATGAAAATTTCAAGGATTTTTTTTCGCCCCTCAACATTCAACAATTTTTGGTGTGATTTAATAAATATTGCACAACTTTTTTATAGAGTTAGAGAAACTGGGAGGTAATTAATTACGATGGAAGCAGTATGGAGCGAACTGATTTACTGTCATTATTCACCCCGAAATCGACCAATATGTTCAAAACTCAGAAACAGTAATGGACAAATATTCAGACGCACACATCCAGAAACCGGTTGTGCACACACTCGCATGCCAGATGTTATTTCACTCAACACAAACTGAATTTTTGCCCTTCAAAAATTAATTAAACATCTTATTTCAAGCTGTCAAGTTTGTTCTAGATGCTTCGTTCTTTGGTGTTTTCATGCCGGATTGCAAAACAGCTTTCTGTGCATTAAGTGCCGCCAAATGGCTTAATCTTTTTGGCGTTGAAGTAATCTTGTTTGGGTGGATTTAATATTTGTTTGGTGATTTAACGGGAGCTGGTGGTTTTTTTAATGCTCTTTTCATTTAATTAAAACACTAATGTGCCTTTGTAAAATTTTTTGAATCAACATAGAATTCAAATCTCATAGAATTCACTGGGAACTTTTTTTTTCTCTTTCAGATATTTCCATTTTGCCAAAAACTTCAAGCTCCCATAACCATGTGAACCACTGTGATCAGTCTGTTATTGCGGTAATAATTTAAATATTTTATATTTATTCACTGTAAGCAGCATATAGATATATAATATAATATATATATATATATATATATATATACTGTAATAAGTTTGGGGGGTGGTCAGTATGACTTAATACTGTAATTTTAGAAATGAAAGCTTTTATTCAGCTACGATACTTTAAATTGTTCAAAAGTGATAGGTGACAGTAAAGACATTTGTAATGTAACAAAAAAATCCTTGATAAAATAAATGCTGCTCTTTTGAACTTTATATTCATCAAAGAATCATGAAAAGTATCTTGGTTTACACAAAAATGTTATGCAGCACAACAGTTTTCAACATTGATATTAATCAGAAATGTTTTTGATTTTCTAAACAACTCTTAGAAATTATAGTTTTAAGATAATTTTCATTCAGTTTGTTTGATCCATTTATAATGTAAGCCGCTGTTGAGGATCAGCTTCGAAAACTACAGGCTGGTGACTTTATTTTTCTTTTTTAAAGCTGTGTGTCCTTATCTGATTTTAAAATACTTACATATAGTTATATGCCGTGACACTGGCTCAACCAGTGGTGTGAGACTGGGGGCAGGGCTTTCTGCTTGCTGTCGCTAGCGGTTCAGAAATGACACTCTTCACCTTTAAATCCATTCTTGATCACAAACATTTCCCGATTTGTGCCAATCAGCATCCCTCAATCGTTTCTAGTTCCCTAAAAAAAAAAAAAAAAAATTGGGGGGGGGGCAATTTTGTTGTTTAAGCGGCTGCTCTTCGAGAGCTCAGTAAGCACTCGTTCTCTAGTCCAATTCATTTGTGCAGAGTCAATTCCCAGTGGAAAATCTAGGAGGAGCTGTTTGTTGGGCTGGAGTAACTGCCCTGTGGCGGCTCTTTGAGAGGTTAAGCTGGAGATTGTCATTGCCCAAGGTAAACTGGCTTTCAGTGGTAACTGAGTGGAAACTAGAAAGACGAGTTCAGGTCAGTTATAAATTATAACAGCTCCATGTGGCGCCACTTACACACACACACACACAAACAATTAATAATAGAAAATATTCTCTCTAATTGTTGGGCTTTAATTAATGAGCCCTAACCTTTGGAGAGAGGGAAATTATTCATATATCCGGTCGAAAATATGAATATGCAAATGCAACCCCTGGGAGGACAGCACACAATGACAAACCAATGTCTCTATTTTCATATTTTCGTTTGTTTTATTCATCCCCCCGTAGACACGCATGAAAACAGCCGATACTGAAAACAGCCACAGGTGGTGACGGCTAATGTGCAACTTCCTCGCCAAACCGAACGATCCGTCGCTTTTGTGCTGTTTCCCTCACATCTATAAGTTGTAATTAAATCAAGTTTGCATAAAAAATCGTTTCCCTGCGTGAGCCGAGGTTGAAGTTAAAACGTGACCCTTTTCTGGCCCGAGAGGACGTATGCAGTTATGAACAAACTATTTGACACGATACATCCAGCAGCGTACATTTACAACCACAGACACAGGCTTCTACAAACACGTACTCGCTGTTTACTAATTCATTTGCGGGAAGAAAATTTCTTTCTTTACTCTCTGGCTTCGGTGTTAAATACCCGGCCTTGAGAAATCAGACCATCAGCCTCTGAGCAACAGCAGCTGCAACTAAATTAGTATGCCATTAGCATGTTTTATTTCTTTAGGTGAGGAATTACATTTGAATATTAATTTGACTGCATGTTTAAAGGCAGTGCTTACCGGATCTCCATAAATTAGCTTTAATATGTGGATTAGCCCTTTAGCATCATACGCCAGTGAAAGGCAAGAGACAAGACTGGTGTCTGAAGTGAGTGTGTTTCTCTATCTCGGATCGCCATGAGCGGGATGTCGTGATCGTGACCCATCAGGCCCTGCTCCCTAAAGCCGTGTATGATCGTAACATAAACGCGAGTCTGTGTAACGGCTCTGTCACTGATAGCAATAACGCCTGGAATACTGTCACAGCTTCAACATTTCAAAGTACTTCAAATATGCAAGATTGTTTTTGGATATTGTTTTGCCAAAACATCTATAGACATGCACAAATAAAGTGCCAATAATGGTAATAAAATATTCGTAAAAAAATAATAACTGTTAACCATGATTAATAAAAAAATTTTTTTTTTTTTTTTTTTAATATGCATTTAATTCAGTGTTATTTTAGTTCGAAAGTACTGTTATAGTATATTAAAATTTGGAATTTAAATTATTTTTATATTTTCAGTTTTCATTTTAAGTTTAGTTAAAGTTTTAGTAGTTTTGTTGTGTATTTTTGTCAGTTTTAGTATGTTTTTTATGTCTATAGTTTTTATAGATTTTTATTTGAGTACATCAAGTTGCCTTTGCAACTAGCTGAAATAAAAAAGTCTTTTGTATTTTTGTATTTTTTATTTCAAGTAACACATTTTTTTATGTTTTTAGCTTTAGTCAACTATAATAGCCCAGGTTTATTTATCTGACATTCTACAAATTGATTCAGAGCTGATTGGAACTGATGTGCAAGTGGCAAAACAATCATGTTTGAAATATGTTTTTTCTTTTGAACAGAAAAGAAGATATTTTGAAAGTCAGTGGGCTCCAACAATCATGGAAAATGTTTAAAATATCTTATTTTGTGCTCCACAGTGGAAAGTCAGTCATACAGGTTTGGAACAACATGAGATGTTTCTATAAATGATGACAGAATTTTTATTTATGGGTCAACTATCCCTTTAAGTAATTAAATGGGTCATATGATGCGATTACAATTTTTCCTTTCTCTTTGGAGTGTTACCAGCTCTTGGTGCTTAAAGAAGATCTGTAAAGTTGCAAAGACTAAAGTCTCAAAGCAAAAGAGATATTCTTTATCAAAGTTAAAGAATAACACACCCCCCTAAAATGGCTCGTTCTAACACGCCCCCACATGTCTACCTCACGATGTGGGAAGATTTGCATAATGCAGACCAACTGTCACGCAAAGAAAGAAGGGCAACTTTGAGTCTCGAGTAGTATTGTTGCTGTGTTTTACGTTGTGAAAGCGAAACTACTTTTTTTTTCTTCCAAAAGAGGACGATATCCGCTTCGTCATGCCTAGAGTGCTGGTCGCTGAAGAAATACATCAACTTCGCGCTGTGGATCGCCGGATTGGCTTTCAACGTGGACGAAGCGGAGTCCAGTCTGGGGTCGTCACATGTGGTGGCCGCTTGTGTTTCATTGTGAAAGCGAAACTATTTGTTTGGCCTTCCAAAAATGGACACGACTAAGTTAAGTTGTATTTACAACACTGTTCCTGAACAGTTCAACCCAAATATTCAGATTGTGTGCAGCGCACCTTTAGGAGGGAGTGCCTGATAGGGAGAGTAGATTACAATGCTGTTCTGACTCACAGACTGTATGTACGTTTTTCATATTTAAAGGATTTACCACTGACGATTCAAACACGAGTTTTAAACAGTGTAGAGTAGCGCTTGTTGTTTGTCATTTCTCCGATCACAAATGCAGACATGGTTTTATGTTTACGCGGCGCGATGCAACGCAACACGTAAAAAAAACAGTATAAGTCATTATAATCAGTAATTATGTCCCCAACTGGATGCAACAAATGCCTCATTTATAATGGGTTTTAATGCTTTTGAATCATCGCTCCGGCCTGACAGGGCATCACAGTATGGTGAGGGGAGTAACATTTCCGTCACATGCTTGAGGTATTCAGTCAATCACAATGCACTGGATAGCTGGCAAATCACAGCACAACTCGCTTTTCAGAACGAAGAGCTTTGTAAAAATCAGCGCATTTCAAAAAGGCGGGGCATAGAGGAGAAACAAAAATGTACAGTATGTGGAAAATAATGTGTTTTTTGAACCTTAAACCGCATAAAAACACATTTCATTACACCAAATACACAAAATATGTTCTTTTTAGCAGCATCATATGAACCCTTTAATTGATTTGACAGCACTATAAAAATAAAATTAATGTAAACAAATAAAATAAGAACAGAATAATATAACATAATAATATTAATGAACTGAATATTTATAAAGACATTAAAAATTCTATATTTTGTTGTGCAAACAGCTCTTGAATATGATGAACAAAGTGGTTGGTTTCTTAGGGCGAGACGCTCAAAAATGAATTTGGTCTCAACAGATGCACAACTGCCCTCCCTCAGTAACACTTGCATTTGATGCTTTTGCCCTTTTGAAAGTTTTTAATGGCATTTTAATGTCTACTGATGCTGGTAAATCTATGGCTTTAGTCAAGTCAAGTCAAGTTTATTTGTACAGCGCTTTTCACGATTCAAATCATTGCAAAGCAACTTTACAGCAAATTAAGTTTCTACAATATTTAGTGGTAGCTTATCAGTGGTGACTGTCAGTTAATGTACATATGGCAGAAATGTACGGAAAAATCAATTTAAGACGTAATAAAACAGACGATGAACACTATTAACAGCAATTATTATATGATGCAATCAAACTTATAGCAAAATGTGGTAGTTCTGTATGTTGTTTCAGGGTTGGCATCATCTGAGGTCCTCTGAGTCATTTAGTGCTGATAGATCTCAGTTCTGTGTTTGATTTTGTTGACCATGGTCTCTTGCTGTCTCGCTTAGAGTTAGAGGCACTGTACTCGACTGGTTTCGGTCCTTTCAGTCCAATAGAAGATTCTCAGTAAATATATAGGTAAGCATTCTTCTACTGTAGCGCGTGTTACATGTGGTGTCCCTCAGGGTTCAACTTTGGCACCGTTACTGTTTTCACTGTACATGTTACCCATTGGTTCTATATTTAGGAGATTTGGTGTGTCGTATCATTGCTGATGATACTCAGCTTTACATACCATTTGTGCGCAACGACAGGTCTGCCATATATCAATTAATAGCCTGACTCCAAGAATTGAAAAGATGGCTAACCAAAATGTTCTGTTTGGGCCTACTGAGAAAACTGATCTGAGTGCTGTTGACTTGGGTTCTCTCACTCCATATTGCTTACTTGATGTCAAGGATCTGGGTTTTATTCTGGATAGTGGCCTAAAGCTGAACAAACAAATCAACTCTGTTGTCAGCTCCAGTTTTTATCACCTTCGAAGACTAGCCAAAGTTAAACCCTTCTTAAGTAGGAAGAGTTTTGAGATTGTAATTAATTAATTATTGCAAGTTGCTGTATCATGGGCTGCCTGTCTCATCTATTCATAAAGTGAAAGTGAAGTGGCGTGTGGCCGAGTATGGTGACCCATATTCGGAATTTGTGCTCTGCATTTAACTCATCCAAGTGCACACACACAGTAGTGAACACACACACTCACACCGTGAACACCCACCCGGAGCAGTGGGCATCCATGTGCTGCGGCGCCCAGGAGCAGTTGGGGTTTCGGTGCCTTGCTCAAGGGTCTTACCTCAGTCATGGTATTTAAGGTGGAAAGAGAGCGCTGGTTATTTACTCCCCCCACCGTTTGCTCACGGGCAGTCACAAACGAGACCACATCACACCTATTCTGTGTTCACTGCACTGGCTACCTATTCATTATAGCATTGAATTAAAAATTTAGTTGTTTGTTTACAAAGCGTTAAACAATCTTGCTCCTCAATACCTTTCAGAGATGATTACTGAACATAATCCAGTCAGAGTGCTCAGATCACAGACCAGTCATTTTCTACGGGTACCCAGATCTATACTGCAATGCAGGGGTGATAGAGCCTTCGCAGTAGCTGGCCCCAAGTATTGGAACAAATTGCCATTATCGATCAGAAAAGCGACTACAGTGCCTGAGGTGTAAAAGTCTTTTAAAAACCTATTTGTACACCTGTGCTTTCATCGTCTTGTGATTGTCTATTTTAATTTGGGTGATGGACCTACGCAATTTTGTACAGCGCTTTGGTCAACCAAGATTGTTTTAAATGTGCTTTATAAATAAATTAAACTTAGACTTTTAAAAAGTGAACAAGTTGTTTTTCTCTCTTATTTTTCAAAATGTGTCATGTAATTGTTTTTCTCTAAGGACACGCACACAGCCTGACACATCTGTAAAAGAGTGCATCATTTGGAAAGCATTGCATGTTTTAAGCATTATGTTTGTGTTCTGATAAATGTCTTAAAGAGAGCAGACAACATATGCATAAGCATTGCATCTGCTGGATGATGTTCAAACATTTGACAGGTAACGTTTTAACAATGTTTTGAAGATTAGCAAATGCTTCAAAATGTATATCTTCCAGATACGCTATAGTGTATATATGGAATAAAACTCTTAGTTTTATGGGTTTTCTACATTTCGTCCAAGTTTTAACTAAAACTATTCTAAATTATATACTGTTCTATGCAAAAAAAATAATAATTCTAAAAGAAACAAAATATAAATATTAGAGGAAAAACTTAAAACTAAAACTTAAAGAAATTAGAAATGTTGCCTTGGCAGCTATAATAATTAAAATAAATTGAAAATTAAATTTACTAAAACTAAAACTAAATAAATGAAAGCTAAAAAACCTAAAAAGAAGAATGCTGCCTTAGTAGCTATTTGAAATAAAATGAGTTTAAGTACTAAAACTAAAACTGAAATAAAAATAAAGCAAAAATAGAAATTTTGAGACAAAATAAAATTACAAAAGCACAACAAATTTACTGAAACTTAAACTAAAATAAAAATGAAATGTGAAAACAAAAATAAAAGCTAGTAAATAATATGATGATATATAATCAGGCTGATAAACATTTATAATGTATCATTCAATATTTTTTCTCTAAAATGAGAATGTGCTTCCACTAGCAATAGTAATCATGGCAAATGGCTTTGATATGAACTTAAAAGGCCATTGTGCATTTAAAAAGGCCTTTTGACATGTTCCAACACCATCTTACTGTTTTAATAGGAAAAGCGTCAATACAATAAAATTATCAGTCTTTACGTAATCACAGTGCCCATTAGCATGCTGGAAACCACAACCTGGGGGGATCACCGTGGTCAAGGGATGAGACAACAAGTCGTAAAAGCTTGAAAGGAAGGTATAATTGGTTATAAAGAAAACAAAGAAAAAGAAAGAGGGAGATGAAGAGTGGCAGACAGCGATAGAGGGAGAGCTGAACTAAGGGATAGGATTTATGTCTGGATGAGTGTGTTAGAACCGAGGCCCCGGGCCATTCTGAGAGCGAGAACCGTAACCTGCCTAAGGGAAGAGGGACTAGCCTCTGCTAACACAGGTGAGCACATGCAGTTTTAATACAGCTGCTGTAAACATCATTACACACCCTTAGCACAGGCTTCAGAAGTATTTACAAGGCACAAAATATCTCCATCTTTCATGAGGTCTTATGAGCAGCTCATTTAGATATGACATGTTTTTGTGACTTGATTACTTTAGAAACAGACTACACTGTAAAAAAAAAAAAAGATTTTTCAAATTGTCAATAAAACAAAGATTATTGGAGTAGGTTTTACAGGAGGGGGGGGGCTATTTTAGTCTTTCTGCTTCAAAATTTCATGTTTAATTTAGGGTGTTACTTGCTGTTTCTTTGTAATTATTTGTGAAATATACTATCAGTTTCTGAGTGAAAATGAGTAAATCATAGTTGCGATATCTGTATTTATAGAGCAATATGCATTTTTTTTTTTTTACTGGTTGTAGTCTCAGGTTGTATAGTTTCCAGCATGCAAATGTGTGAAATTATGTAAAGAGTTAATTATGTATAGTTAAAGGACTTTGGCAAATGCTGTTTTAACAGGAAATACAACAACAGAGCAAAAAAAAATTAAATAAATCAAGCAACACCAAGACTGTGGGTTCGATTCCCTGGAAATCTGGTGGTGGTCTAAGGTTTTAGTTTCCAGCATGCAAATGTATACAATTATGTGAAGACAGATAGTTAAAGCACTTTGGCAAGTGTTGTTTTAACAGGAAATACAATATCAGAGCAAAAAAAATCAAGCAACACCAAGATTGTGGGTTCGGTTCCCTGAAAATTTGGTGGTAGCCTCTCAGGTTTAAGTTTTCGGCATGCAAATGTGTAAAATTATGTGAAGACTGGCAGTTAAAACTATTCTACACATGGTTTTATTTTCTCTGTTCATGTATTTCGTGTTAAAACAGGATATTTTGGGGAAACATGTTGAAGAGCCCTTTTTTAAATCACCAATAGCAGTTTACAAAACTTTCTTGGAGCTCAAACGGTAATGCATGTAAGCGACACCAAGATCATAGGTTCGATTCCCATGGAATATGGTTGTATTTTGAGGTTTCAGTTTCCTGCATATGTGTAAAATTATGTGGAGACTGATAATTAAAGCACATGGTTTTCTTTTTTATTTATTTATTTATTTAGTCATTTAGCAGATGCTTTTATCCAAAGCGACTTACAAATTTCTTTCCTCTGTCAATGTATTTCCTGTTAAAATAAAAAGCAACACCTAGATTGTGGGTTCGATTCCCAGAGAATGAACAAGTTGCTTCTGTCAAATGCGTAAATGCAAAGGTGAATGCAAATGCATAAATTGTGAATGATCTTAATTAAGTTTTCATTGTGGATGTTGACTGTACTGTTTGTTTTGCACGTTAAGCAGGCACAACAAACCACATTTCCCATCATTCCATTTTGCAGCACAGGAATGAGGTTGCTTTTATGGTTCAGGAGACTTAATGGAGTTTGGATATTTAAACATCAACATTGTCTGAGAAGACTCTTTGAAAATGGTCTTGTAAAGAGTAAAAATAGACATTATTCAGCTGTTGATATGTACAGAGCTTTAAAAACGAAGAATATTTTTGTATTTTGAGTTCATGTTGAGATCTGACTTTTGATTGCACACTTGGAAGTGTCATTCTTAATCGGTGTTATTTTAGTATTATTTATATACTTTTGTAGTATTTATTTATATTTTGAATTTGCTTTTATTTTTAAATAGTCCATTTTTATTTTAAATTTAGTTTTAGTTGTTTTTTTTTTTGTTTTTTTTTTTTTTTTTAATTTTGGTATGTTGTTTATTCATTTGTATTAGTTGTACTAGTTACTAAAGCTGTTTATTAGTTTAATATTTTTCATATTTCTATATAGTTTTAATTTTATTTAGTACTTATTTCCGTTTTTATTTGAATGTTAGTTTATGTTATAGTAATTTTGTTGTGTTTTTGTCATTTTTTATTAGTTTAAATAGTGCTTTTATATTTCTATATAGCTTTACTTTATATTTTTTATTTTTATTTTAGTAACTTCAGTTTAACTTATTTCAGTTAGTTGCTAAGGGAATATTATAATATAGATATTAATTATAGTATTAGTGAAACTTAAAAAAACTGCATGGAATTTTTTTTTTAATCTTAAAGGTCCCTGAAATGATTAGAAAAACATGCAGCTTACTCTGTTTGACGTATTTTAACTGACAACAGGAAGTACAGGGCGGGGACATATCAAGCAGCTCCACCCCCTTTTAAATAGACAATAGGAGTCGTTTATATCACAGTTGGCTAGAGCTGTTGAGATCCGTTAAAGCCGCATTTGAAAGGGTATGCCAGCCACAATCTCATCCATATCAATATAAAATATAGCATTCTGTGTAGAATTCTCGCATGTGATCCGCTCCGTGCTAGGTTTTTTTTTTCCATGTTCTCGGGACCGGAGCAGAGTGTGTGTGCGGTGCGGTGGTTAGCGGGACAGTGCGAAACCAGACTTCTTTTTTTTCCTCAATGGAAAGCATATTTACACTGTTTGAATGGTTCCCTGTCCCCTATATAGTGCACTATGTACGCACTGTACAGAAAATTCTAATTCTGTGGACAAGTGACCGATTTCAGCCGTGGCTTCAGCGTCTATTTTATAGTGTAGGGGGCGGGCGTTCGGATTCTCGAGAGCATTTGATTGGACAGAACGTTAGATGAGAAGCTGAAGTACGATGTGACAAAAAAAATCCGCCGTTTTGGCGGAAGTGACTAACTGAAAGCTTTGAATGCTTATATCTTCTAAATGCGAATTTTGTCACTGTTTTGGAGCACACTGCCTTATAGATAACCTTAAGACTAACATATTGATACTAACACCCAAAAACACTTTAATTTTGATTTCATGGCGACTTTAAGTGTTTTACTAAGATTTATATTTTATTTCAGCTTTATTTCAATTATCAAAATGTTTTTCAATAGTTTTAGGTTTAGTTAACAACACTGCTCTCCAATTGCTTTCGATTGAATTTCATTGCAGTGCAAGGAAAACAATATTACAGAGATCTCATTAAATTCACACTATGAAATTTGTTAGCTGACACGGTCATGTGACTCATAAACGCATGTTTCTCCACAGGATGAGCTATGCGGCTTGCTTGGGTTTGTGCTGTGGTTAAGCTGGTAAACCCATGAGGTGAGCAGATCCAAACCCCTGACATGCATGAGAGACGCGTGTTTATCTACCGCTCCGACTGTGAGAATTACGAGAGTGTTGTTTGAGAAACGCACTGGATTGTGATCTTAAGCAGGTAGTTTTTACAAGGTAAACACAGGATCTCCTCAAACCTGACAGGGCTGATTTTAAACCTCTTTTTGACTGTAGATTACAGAGATCTTAAATACTAAAGGAAAATTCAACGTCAAAGTGTCTCCTTGAGGAAACCTCAGCTCTCGTTTAAAGGCCAAAGAAATCCTCTAATTCCAATTCAGATACATCTGGATATTATTCAGTCTTCAGACAGACTGTCTCTGAAATCTCCCCTACATGATGAGTTTTGTTTGACTTCAAGGAAACAAAAAATTAATTTTGTTGTAAATTCATCCAATAAACACATGCACTCATTATTGCTCCTAAGACTTGCATCTATTGCTCCTAATTAGGTTAAGTGGTTTCAACCACCTCAGAAGAATTGCTTATGGTGCGTTCAAGTCATGTCGGATAGATCGTATTTACGAGTTGAACGCACATGAACGCCACCACAAAGTCATTATTACGAGTGGGAAACTCAACTTTCTTTAAGCCCCGAGTTTCCGAGTTGGGGGCGTGTCAATGAGAAACATGGCGGAATCGATGGATTGGATGGTCTGTAGTTGAGGATACATTTTTGTTTATGATAGTTAGGGGGTTGTCCGTGCAGTACTGTAGAACTGATGTCTGAGAGGGAGACAGAGAGATTGCCAAAGTAAAACATAAATCACAATACTTATAGTTATAGGCATTAAGCAGTGACGTTGTCAGGCTTTTTATTTACAAAAAAGAAGCTTTTTGAATGTGGCAGGATTGTAATATAACAGTTAATAACAAGTTTTTATGTGATACAGATTAAAGTGGCTTCATAAATTACTTTTTAAAAATATTAAAAACGCAAAACACACCTGATGCAAATTCTTTGCTCTTCATTTTCTATAAGCAGAGTTAACAGACCCTGTTGTATTTTCTTGTAATTTATTAAAAGAAGGTACACCGCCATCTTGTGCCGACTAAACTGACGTCGTAATTACGACTTGTCAACTGGTAAGGCCACGAAGTACAGGAGAAATGAAACGCAGCTAGAAGAAACCAATTTCATTGCTTGTACATCAAAAATTTTGAAGTAGAAAATCTGAAATAGTATTTTCTTGTAAAATGTACTCCAATAATCTGTTTTATTTACAACTTCAATAATTTCAATTCTAAAGTGTTCAACTTTGGCACATGCATTTATATTTAACAGACACCTGGCACTAAGACATTTTCTTGTGTTTCCACAGAAGAAAGAAATTCATACAGGTTTAGAATGGCAAAATGACGAGTCAGTTATGACAGAATGTTCATTTTTGGGTGAACTATCCCTTTAAAAGGGACTTAGCAACCACCTAGCAGCCAAAACACAGCTCAGTTTTGTAGGGCCAAGCACAACTCACTTTTGTTTCTCAGAAAATTTTAAAAGTGTAATGCTAGCATGTGTTTTTATGCACTATATGAAGCATGTGATATTAGACATTCAGATGCTGCGATTGTGACGGTCTGAACCCTCCCTCGACAGACACTCGTTCTGCATATGTCATTATCATAATGAGCATGCACGCATAATTTATAGTTTCTTTAACTTTAATTAACGCAACCACAAATAATATTATGAATAATAAATAGCTGCTTTGAATTTAATTTCCTTTTTTTTTTTTCTTGCTTTGACTTTTTCACCAGTTGTTTACCACTTTTTTTGGTCCCGTCCAGCAAAATGCACACTAACACGCACCTTTATGTGCTATATTGCGCTGTTCTCTCCTGCATGTAAGATTTATTCTCACATGTATCTTTAATTCGTCCATCAGAGCGGAGTGCTGTTTGAGTTGAGAGGGAGGCAGGCGGCTCAAAGCAGACGTGTCAAACCAAAGTAACAACCTTAAAAAACGATTTCTCATCAAATTAGGCTGCAGTCCTGTGTCCCACAGTACCTCAAATAAAAAGCAACCATCAATTATGGATATGACACTCCTTCCAGACTGGAGTTATATATGTGTGTGTGTGTAGCATTTAGAGTCTCTCTCGCTCATATTTGCTGCAGCTCCTCCCAGGTGTGCTGCTGAACATTAAATGATATCCTCAGGGCAAACACGAAGGGTAACCATCCGCAACAGACCAAAATACACACACACACACACACACACAAACTCCTTTAGACACAAATTGACCCCTCTAGCTTCCTTAGGTCAGTTTTCCCTGGACTGGATATCGGTAGGAAATTCAGCTAGTCGGTTTCATCTGTTCTCAACCACAGTCTCTATAACCGATAAATCGAGACGGTTATTTTCTGGTAGTGCGGTGTATTCGGATCATACTGACCAAAAAGGGACAGTTGTGTGTGATTGGGCTGGGGGAAAAAACTAAAGTTTAGAACAGTTTGGGTGTTCTCTACTATTAAGTACATTTTCAGTCACTAATGTCTTGATAAGCACGATAAAAAATTAAAATCACAATTGCATTCATATTACATGTTTTCTTTTATAACAATTAAAACGTGGATATGAATTTTTTTAATAATGCACTACTTCCTAAAAGTTAATTTTGAATGTAGTTTCTTCTTTCTGAATTTAAAAAAAAGAAAAAATTTCAGTTATTTTAAAATTAATTATGATTAAAATGTTTATACGTGTTAAAATTGTATGCATTTATATATATTTTTTTTATTAATTTTCTATTATTTGTTTATGTTTCAATTCAAATGTTTTTTCATGTGTCCTCAAAATCTTTCAATTCCGTTTTCTCTTTGTAAAATCTTTAGGAACAAACAAAAGCCAGTTCCTGAATGACATCCTCCTGCAGGAAGTGACATCATAATGGGAGGAAGTCAACAGCAGCACAAACATCAGTGAGTATTCGCGGTTGATTTGATGAATTCCGTCATGTTTTTTTGGTGTAAGTTGGTTTGTCTCATTTACAATAATGTTTGGCACTATCAAAATTTCAAAAGATGGTTAAAAATCAATTATTAAGTTGACATCTACATTAACAGTCATTGGACAATTACTGAGCAATTGCTAACTTTAGTTATATCGGTCAGTTATTAATTTAGAAAAATTATTATGTGGGCTAACTTTAGTCATATTAGTCAAGTTTTGATTAATAAAGTCTATTATTTTTAAGTCTAAGTCTCAAATGATTTTTGCTACTTAATTTACTTTGTTAAAATTAGCTAAATCAACACAATTCATGAACAAGTTGTGACAATTTCATTATGTTTATTCCACTTGTATTTGTAAAATAGATCAGTAAAACAAATAATATTTACATTATATTAATATAAAGTGTTTTATGTGTTTTTGAGTACAGGGAAAGGCTTGCCAGTGTTTAATATTCAGAGATTTAGAGTCCATGTTATGGTGGAGATTAGATTTTTTTGTGCTCATTCTGTTAAAGGTTATTTTCGGTTTACTCATCCCATGCACTTCATATACTGAGAACAATTTATGTTTAGTATATTTTGGAGTTTCATACTTTGATTTTATTGTGTTTAATTCAGATTTCCACTACACAAGATTTTTTAACATTTTTTAAAACATTTGTTGTACAAAATTAACTGTGTGTAACTCAAATTAAGTTAGCTAAAGACATTTTATTTTATTTTTTATTATTATTTTAAGAATTGTTCAAATGATTTAGAAATGCACTGCTGGTTTATTACTGACACAAGTCGGTCAAGATGGTTATTGTTGCAGGAAGGCCAGCATAAAAGTGCCTAAAACACACTATATGCTGTTAACCAGTAACATGATGGATTTAACTGGTCATTTAAGCTGGTCACTAGGCTGGTGTTTCTCAACCGAGTGAAGCATTACATAGCTGATTAGACACTGATTCTCTTAGACATAAACAGACTGTACAAGCTGATATTAGTCTCTGTCGTGCATTTTTCAAACTTCACCAGTTTTCAGGTTTTTATAAACATCTGCATCATGGGTCCCATGAGGGCAGGGACATCCAGGAAAGACCAGAACACACACATTTACACATACACTCCGTTTGGCGTGGACGCCCCCCTTTCCATGCTTCCTTCCGCCTGAGTTTCCATAGCAGCATGCAACAGCCAATCAGATGGCAGGGCCGTAGTGCAGACTGGCAGATTTGAGCGCCTGACACTGACACGGCCCGTCACCGTGGAAACCCCCCCCAGGCACTGTAGCAGTGGGGGGGGGTGTGTGTGTGTGTGTTGTCTGGGTGAGCTGGATGCTAAATGGCCTGCTGTCAGTCAGAGTGTACCCATCATCCTTTGCATGAGTTCAGTGTGAACGAGGTTTATGTAAGTAGTTGTGAGTTATTGTGTAAATGTGTCGACGTCTGTCTGGTCTCAATGTGTGTGTTTGATGTATTGGTGACACTCATGAAACCTGTCATGTCAAGATCATGGCCAGCTCATGTTTCCCTGCAAAATCCAAAGAAATTATAAATTATGAGCTTATCGAATTTTATTTTTTTGATCAATTTTGACCATCAGGGCAATATCTACAGTTAAACATGTTCATATTATATATATATATATATATATATATATTATTATATAAAATCACACACACACACACACACAACAGATATACATCTATAGCTGTGTGTGTGTGAGGAACACTGAATTAGTGTTTGCATTTATGTAAGGATTGAGAAAATAATTCATGTGGATACAGTAGGAATGTGTGTGTGGTGTGTGTTTGGCTCTTGGCAGCTCATTACAGCTCAGCAGGTAATTGGCCAGACAGGTCGCCCCAAGGAACCCTGGGAACAGTGCTGGGGGGCAGGAAATGAGCAGTGACCGCAGCAAAAGGGGGGGGGGGGGGGGGGGGAACCACTCAAAACCCAGTGTGTGGTGTGCGTGTGTGTGTGTCATGACCATGCTATTAATCATACGGTTAGCATTCACAGCCGCACACTCATCATACTGCCTTAATAATACACACACTGTTTTTGGTTGATACTTTTATTTAATTGATCAAAACAGACACTAAAGACATGCTCCAAAAGCTTTCAATTACAAATAAATGCTGTTCTTTTCAACTTTCTATTCATCAAAGAATCCCAGGAAAAATGTATCGAAACATTAACCCTATCAAGCCTCATGTATCATATTTGATATGCACATTTTGAAGGCCTTCAAATGATCAAAACCTGTTGCACACAATCTACTATACACCTTCTGTCATCTGATTGATAGTTGATATTTTTTAGCAAGTAAAAGGCCCCAATAATTCATGCCTTTTAGATCGTGGTCCATGTGTCTCTTTACTCTGAATTGTGAACATTTGAAATGTCTTTGCTGTTGTCCAATAAAAACCCAGGCACATTTTTAAGAGCATTTCATCAGGAAAACAGATGTTGTGTACAAACATCGGATTAACATCTTTTAAAAAGCAGTTTTACATACATTCTAAATCATACACATCTTAAATACATCTTCTAAATGTCTACATGACATCTGATCAGAATCAGAATGAATCAGAATCAGAATGAGTTTTTATTGCCAGGTATGTTTACACATACGAGGAATTTGTTTTCATGACAGAAGCTCCACAGTGTAACAGAATGACAGTGACAGAACAAAAACACAGATAATAAAAAATAGAAAAATAGAACAAGTAACTAAGGAATAAAAATATACAAATCAACAATTGTATGTACAGGTATATAACAATAGATATTATTGAATAGAATATTATGTGCAAATTGAAATGTAGACTGAGTGTGTACATTTCTGATAGGAAACATCTTAGAGACGTATTGCAGATGAGCAAACACTATAAAAAAAATCATGGAAATGTAAATGCAGGCATCAAATGGCTATCAGGGAGCCATAATTTGTATGTATGTATTTATGTATTTTCTGTTTTATTTCATTAAAAAAAACAAAATCAAAACATGGCACCAGATGTGGGCCTCCATGCCCATATCTTATACCGTATGATTTGAGTAGAGGGCAGTGGGGGCCCACATCAATATTTTTTCAGGGGCCCAGAATTGCCTAGCTATAGCCCTAGCCCGGCCCTATCACATCACAGTATGCTGAATGTTGCATTTGTCATGTCATGAAAAAGCTTAAAGGTCCTTCATACTGACTGCGATTTGCTGCGACAAAACCACCAGAAGTCATTCGTTTTCAAAGAGCTGGCGGTTTGAGGCGACGTGAGCGACCGCGACCGTTAGAGACACAACAAAGTTGAACAGAGTTTAACTTTAAGCAAATGAATGGTGATGAGATGTGGCAACTCTAAATGAGTTCACATAATGCAGTTGAGAAGGAACGGCTACTTAAAAAAAAAAAAAACACCAGTTAAAGCTCAGAAAATTAGAAGATCCTACATTGAATGTTTGTCTGACTTCATTATGGTCTGATGAATTGTGGGTTTTGCATTTACTTTAATTTATCTAGAATTATTCAATTTGTTTTAAAGTGACAGTAAAGGGCATATTTACCAAAAGAATTGATATTCAAATAAATGTGACCCTGGACCCGCACAAAAACCGCGTTCATAAGGTCGAAGTTTATCAAACGAGTGATATACACTAATCTGAAAGACGAACAAATAAGCTTTCCATTGATGTATGGTTTGTTAGAATAGGACAATATTTGGCTGAGATACAACTATTTGAAAATCTGGAAGCTGAGGGTGCAAAAAAAATCAAAATAATGAGGAGAGACAGAAAAACTCGCCTGTTTTTAAAGTGTCCATACACGAAGTTCTTATCAATGCATATTACTAATCAAAACTGAAGTTTTAATATACTTACGGTAGAAAATTTACAAAATATCTTCATGGACCATGATCTTTACTTAATATCCTGATTTTTGGCATAAAAGAAAAATCAATAATTTTGACCCATACAGTGTATTTTTGGCTATTGCTACAAATATACCCCAGCAACTTAAGACTGCTTTTGTGCTCCAGGGTCACAAATACTGTTCTTTTTAACTTTCTATTCATCAAAAAATCCTGAAAAATGTTTTTTTACATTTTACATGAAGCAGCACAACTTCTTTTTAACACGGATAATAATAATAAATGTCTCTTGAGCAGCAAATCAGCAAATTCAGAATGATTTCTGAAGGATCATATGACACTGAAGACTGGAGTAATGATGCTGAAAATTCAGATTTGATCACAGGAATAAATTACATTTGAAAATATATTACAATAGAGAAAAGCGGCTTTGATGGTGAAAATTGCAATAATATTTCAAAATTTTGCTGTAGTTTTGATCAAATAAATGCAGCCTTGGTGAGCAGAAGAGACATATTTCAAAAACATAAAAAAATTACAAACCCCAAACTTTTACACAGTCGTGTATATTTGTAGGTGAATCTTGTGATGAAATATCTGCGTCATAGTTCACCCAAAAAAATCAAACTGAAGCAAAGAGAAATTATATTTTGCATAAAAGAAAACAAGGCCTTTTTGTAGAACAATTATGCTCTATTTAATACATTATTGTAATGCAAAGCTTTCATTCTCATTTCTGTAATGCACTAATAAAAAATATCCTGTATGGACACAATTACATTAAAAATCAGCATAATTTAGGGGCAGTACAACAAACAAATTAAATATACATCTTTTTTTACATTACATGAATGACAATGAGATTTTTTTTTCACATTAAGTAAATGAAAATTGCACTTTTTAGTATTACTGTAATTGTTCAGATTGTTTGCTCTGAATTATGACAATGGGCCCAGATGACACAAGCTAACATCATTTGGACTAGTTAATTTCTTTGTTTAGCATGTCTTTTTTGGGATATATTGCAGTGCCACTTATTAATGTTGACAATGCATCATGTTTTTAGTTTTCGTGCTTTGTTTGCTACAAAAGCTGGTCTGAATTGCAGTACTACTAATGACACGTCATGCTAAAGTTTCAGTTATGTGTAAATATTCAGATGTAGAAAGATGTTGAATGAGCGTTCACGAAATCTGAGAGTTCACGAAAACTATCAGAGTTCAACTACAAATTTAGTTGTTTTCTTTCTTGCTTTGAAATCAGTTTAAAGTGCTCTGAATC
Source organism: Sinocyclocheilus anophthalmus (assembly GCA_018155175.1). Classification (NCBI taxonomy): domain Eukaryota; kingdom Metazoa; phylum Chordata; class Actinopteri; order Cypriniformes; family Cyprinidae; genus Sinocyclocheilus; species Sinocyclocheilus anophthalmus. Next base: position 435,830 of record JADLZN010011821.1, read on the forward strand.
GCCTTCAGGCATGTGATATGAAGGTCAGGGAGGCGTAGAACTGAAAACAACAAAAAAAAATTAAGATAAACCAATGTCAGCTCTTTAGAAACTGTTATGAAGAGTCTTTGGTTTATTGCAGGTCATTATTATACTGCTTCTAATTAGCTGGCCTGTTTATGTCTCGCACTGAAGCGGAGAGTGACGTGTGAAGTTATGTGGTGGTGAGAATGAGATGATAGCACCGCTGAGAGACCGCGGAGGGTGACGGCTTCACATTTAATGAAGTTGAACGGCTCTCGCCCCGGGTCATTTGACTGGGTCATTGTGCTCGTATGTTAATGTGGTTAATTAATAGGAGTGTGAGAGGAGCTGCTCTCCTGTGTGTGTATGTGTGTGGGATATATATCCTGGGGCAATGAGGTCGAGCTGTAGTTTTGGGAATGACTGGTGGTGAGTAGTTAAACTCGGGTAGAGACTTGGCTTAAATTAATGCACTCTCTCTCTCTCTGTGTGTGTGTGTGTGTGTCCTTTTTCCGCTGGTAATGAGAGTTCCAGTTTTCAACAGTGCATTATTAGAATTCAATCCTTAGTTTATTGGCCAGAAAAAGAAGAATACTTTTTAAAGTGAAACATTTTAAATGATTATTAAATTTATGTATTAGTTAAATTTTTATGTTTTTATATTCATCTATATTTCAGAAATATGTTCAATATTTTAATTTTATTTTTAGTTATTGCAATCTTAGTTTCGTGGCCCCACCAAAACAAAAAAATCGTGAAAGAATACTTGAAATTATTTTAAAGGTATTATTAGTTTATTTTATATATGCATATTTTAAAAATATATCTAAACAATTATCGAAATATATTAGAATACTTTCGATTTTATTTTGATTTGATGCCATTCTTGGTTTATTTGCTATAAACAAGAATCTCAAGTAGGATAATTTTTTGTAAAAACCATGTTTTATATTTTTGAGAAAATATATATAATCTTGTAATGTTATTGGACTTTATAAATTTTTCGTTGGCTAGGCCTATAGAATTTTTTTTTAAAAGGTAACATTTAAAAGTATTTTAAAATATTTAATGTATAAAATATCAAATCTGCTGAGAATATATTACATTTATTTTTCATATTAATATTTTATAACTAAATGTAGTAAATATTCTTAATACTTTAACAACTTGTAAACACTGATAATGTGTTGTTCACATCAATGTTTAAACATGAGGAGGTAATACTTGACTACCCTGATCCTAAAAACCTTGGGTTTAGTCAAATATATTGATCTGTCCAGAGAATTTGTCAATTTTAGGTCTAGTGTTTTAAGAAAGTAAATGTATTTAAAGCCAAAGTGTGTCATTTAGTATCACTAAATGGAATTGTAAAAATAATCAGATTGTTTTCAAACAGGTTAATGGAAACTTCCCTCCTTTATTCATTGGCCAGCAAAGCGCCATTGGCATATTCTGCATATTAACCTGAAAATAAGGTAATTCATAGCAAAAAATGACACAATTCAGCTTTAAATGCAGCAGGTAAGTGAAATACCCCCACACGCGTACGTTTACCTTATATTGTTCATCACAATTCGGATGCACCCACCCCCAAAAACACACACAAACACATGACCAGTCTTGAGTCTGCTAATATTGCTAAGTGTTGTACAAAAATCCACTTTCCATGTGTCTGCCCAGACGCTTTAGGCAGAATTGCTGTGCACGTGTGTGTGGGAGACAGATGTGGAGTGACAGGTTGGGTAGATTGGCCCATGAGCAGTAGTCGCCTGTGGCACTGACATCACACACACATACAACATGCTCAGCCTGACTGTGGGCGATTGTGTGTGTCGAGTGGGAGGATTCGCCACCGCACCAAAAAGCCACATAATGAAACCTGACACTGCTGTTGGGGAGAGGGAGGAGCATGTGGCCCCGCCCACTGCAAGGCGTAGAGGGAGGGGCCTCACTTAGACTCGCCCACTGGCATGTATCTAGGAACCATAGCAGTGATGTCATTTAAACTTGCTTATGAGACCCACATGAATTGTCATTTAGGACTCATTTTACTTCTTTATTCTGAGTGAAACAGTAAAAGACCTAATCTAAATTGATTCAGAAGAAGAGCAAGTTATTATTTTTTTTAAGGTTACAAATATCTAGTTTTTTCTTTGAAATAAGGTGCACTGATGAATAATTGGAACGTGTGCAGAAAGTAAATGAAGCCAGTGTTAATGATTCATGTTGACTTTAAACTTCGTTTGTTCTACGGACTTGAATGATGCCTCAAATCGTGCAGCTTGTTGTGAATGTGATGATATTAGTTTTCTTAAAGGGGTCATATGATGTTGCTAAAAAGAACATTATTTTGTGTATTTGGTGTAATGAAATGTGTTTATGCGGTTTAAGGTTAAAAAAACACATTATTTTCCACATACTGTACATTATGGTTCTCCTCTATGCCCCGCCTTTCTGAAACGCGTAGATTTTTACAAAGCTCATTGGTCTGAAAAAGCGAGGTGTGCTCTGATTGGCCAGCTATCCAGTGCGTTGTGATTGGCCGAATTCCTCAAGCATGTGACGGAATTGTTACACCCCTTACCATATTGTGATGCCTGCGGCAACCACATGTGACGACCCCGGGCTGAGCTCCGCTTCGTCCACGGTGAAAGCCGATCCGACGATCCACAGCACGAATTTGAAGTATTTCCTCAGCGACCAGCACGGATCAGCTCCAGGCATGACGAAGCGGATATCGTCCTCTTTTGGAAGGCCAAACAAAGTAGTTTCGCTTTCACAACGAAGCACACAGCGCCTTCACGACATGGCGGCGGCAACAATACTACAGGGAGAATAAAACTTTCTTTGTGTGAACATTTGGGCGGCGTTATGCAAATCTTCCCACATAGTGATGTAGATATGTGGGGGCATGTTAGAACGAGCCGTTTTAGGTAGGCGTGGCTGACTCTTAACTTTTATAAAGAATATCTCTTTGGATTTGAGACTTTAGTCTTTGCAACTTCAAAAATCTTCTTTATGCACCAAGAGCTTGTAAAACTCAAAAGAGAAAGAAAGGAAAAATTTTAATTGCATCATATGACCCCTTTAATGATTATGTGGTGTTTTTAGGTGGTAGACAATAAAGCAAGTGAAAACATACCATTGGTGTAAATTGAAATATAGGGACCAAATCCACATCATAGTCACCCAGAACACCCTAGCAACTGCAAAGCAACATACTATAAAAGATGCAGAACATGGGTTGCCAGATTAAGGACATGTAACAGATGAGTGCAATTCACAGTGGAAGGTGACTAGCCTTACATTTCAAGTTGATTTATCAATGTTTTAATATTCCTCTGGTCATAGAGCTTTTTAGATGGATAACGAGACTTTTTAGATCAGGTAGAATCTGTGATCTCTGACCCGGTTCGTTTGCTGGCTTCCATGTCTGCAGTACGCAGTGTTTACTACCAACTGGCAACCCGGGGTGTTGAAATACTGTTGGGTAAACTGGCAGTGGGCGGAAACAAAAACAGACTAATAACTAGCTGTAGCATTGTGTTTTTAGAGAAACAAGTATGTGAATTTAGCACGTTTCTGAAATATCTGCAAACATATTATGGTATTTTTATGCTTTAGCACAGTAAAAAAATGACATACAACACCTTTAAATTAAAATAGAGCGAGGCAGAGGTTGCATGTAGTGCCTGAAACGCGTCCCTGAGCCGGGTTGGAGCCGTTGTGTAAAAGCCCTGTCACAGCATCACTGGGAAATGCATGGCAAACACACACACACTCGCACAATCCGCTGATCAGAGACACAGGCACGGCCAATTTGCACTTCTAAGCATCTGCCTTAAACCACTGCATGCGTGTGTATGTGTGTGTATTTTAAAACACCTTTTCATGAAGCAGAAAATGTACCTGTTAACCTGTTTGACACATCAAAGTGCTTAACTAATAGCTAAACATTCAGCTGCTGCTTTATTAGAGGCTGTACAGACAAACACATATATTACACGACTGCTTAAAGCATCAGCGCATCATGCCCTTCACAGCTGTGCTAAATTAAAGCAATAGTTCACCCAAAATGAACATTTAGTCATCAATTTACTCACTCTGATGTTGTTCGAAGTGATTTCTATTAAGATATCTATCTTTTGCAAAACACTAAAGTGGAACATATGAAGGCTGTTTTCTTCCATGCATTTACAACGATGGGTATTAAAGCTTTCAGACATCAAAAAGATGCAAAAGCAGCATAAAAGAATCATAAATGGTTTATATGACTCATGCACCATATTTCCAGTCATGCAGTAATTTTGTATGGAGGAACAGACTGAAATGTATTCACTGAAAATTTAATTCACAGAATCGTTCTTGTAACTTTTGAATCAGTTGCTCATGTTTGAAAAAGTGGTCTGAATGATTTGTTCATGAATTGAACTGATTCGATTCTAGAGTTCAACTTACTGACTCACTGGAGAGAAGGATTATCAGTGAATAACAACATTCATCTCCGTGATGTAGACTACTTTTATGTCAGATTTGTGGTGCTTTTGTATCCTTATTGATGCATGAAAGCTTCAGCCCACTTCATTTTAATTGCACAGGAAACAGATTTTCTCATTTTGTGTTTGGCAGGAGAAATATATGTCATGAGGGTGAATAAATGATGACGCTTTTCATTTTGGATGAACTGTCTCTTTAAAAAGACAAGGCCTTAACTTCTGTCTTAAAAAAAATGCTTATAATTTTTTCGCTGTAATAACTGCCCTGCACATTTTAATGCCTGCACAAGTTTTATACAGGTATTCAAGTTTTTAGAGGAAAATTAAAAAGCTTTCTATTTTGTGCATTTATGTATGTTGAAGTGAAAGAACTTTTATTCAGCAAAGATGCATCAAATTGATCCAAAGTGATAGTAATCACATTTTCCACAAAAATATGAAGCAGCACAGCTGTTTTCAGCATTGATAATAATCAGAAATGTTTCTTGAGCAGCAAATCAGCATATTAAAATGATTTCTGAAGGATCATGTGACACTGAAGACTGGAGGAATGATGCTGAAAATTCAGCTTTAGATCACAGGAATAAATTACATTTTAAAATATATTCAAATAGAATTTTTTTTTTTTAAATGTAATAATGTTTAACAATTTTTTTTGCTCAAATAAATTCAGCCTTAAACAGTTAAGATGCATGATGGATGTACCTTATTGCACAACCTTGTATTAATTTCATAGTTGGTAACTGAATCAGCAATGTCCCAGTGTTCAGTGAATCAAGGCTTTTGCTAGTGGCTACATTTTTTCACAACATACTGATTTACAGCCTGAGTCTCTAGTATTTGCCAAATGATCATCATCCAGCAATCAATCAAACCAAAACCGACCACATCCAGTCATCTGAACATCTCTGATCAGCTGTGACACTGTGCAGGTCGACGTGCATGTATGTTCCTTTTGCTCTCCACCGCTTCTCTCTCAGACTACCCAAAGCGAGCCGGACAGATTGAGTCCAAACGCTGCACTGAGGCGTTTAAACGGTTACCAGTGCTTAACACAAAGTCGACGGACTAATTGACACAGACAGCAAGAAAATAGGATCTGTCTTAGAACATCTCTCTTCTGCTGGCTCCCTCTCTTTCTCTCCCTCTTTTCTTCGGACGGATGAAAGGCCATCATTCCATCATGTATGGTTAGTTTTCTTCATAGCCTGAAGTGAAACAGGAAGTTCTTAACTGTTCAGTGGCTTTTGCTTGAGGCAAGGTTCTACCCTGCTCTCTCTTTCACTGTCTCTCGCTTTCTTCCCCCACCCTTTAAACACACACACACACACAATTCTGTTCATAGGGCATCTGCCTTCATAACCATCTATGCTTAATGGTAGAGGAACGTCTCAGCAGAACCGTCTTCACTGGCTGTTGTTAAACTTCAGAGCTGTTCAAGCTCACACTGAAATGTAGATGTTTTTACTGAAGAAAATAGCTGTGATTTTACAGATCAAATGTTTGGATATCCTTGCATTAAATAACAAAATATCAAAGCAAGTGTCATCAGCACTCGTTGGAACGTTTTTTGTTTTTTTTCAAAACCGATTTCACTTTTTTGAGCTGTTTTTACAGCTCGTCTCGCAATCATTTTTAGTGCATGTATAAAGTCAGTTCCCCTCAAAGTCAATTTTTCCCAGTGACTGATTTTTCTGATTTCCAACCAACCGTATTTAAAGCTTTGGGCTTACAAGGCTTTGATAACATTCCTATCAACCTGTCATTTTCTTCTAATTTTAGTAGTATTATATACAGGAGTTTGTCCTAAAATGAGAGTCAGCATTTGGCAAGCAGAAGAAACTTCTTAGACTGGATATTGTATAGCATTTAAAATCTAAAAAACTGCTTTTTGTGAAATAGTTTGCTTAAAAATATGCTAGTACAATTTTTGTATAAAATTAAATAATTGATATTGTGTTGCAAACAGTGACTTTCAGACATTGTAAGTGTGACTTTGAATGCTGTTTTAGTATTATTACAATTGACTATTATAGTATTTCAAAATAGTTTGAATTAGTTTTTGATTTATATTTTCAATTCGTTGTATTTTTGTTTAAATAGTTTAGTCATTTTTGTTATTTGTTTTTTAAACATTTAATATTTTTTTAATTATATGTCATCAAAGGAATAATTAAAACTATTGGGGTTAGATATATAGTCATCTTAATTTATATACATTAATATAAAATCTTTTAAAAATGTATGAAATTAAATGTAATATATATAATAACATTAAAACTTTCAGTAAAAAAATTATTTATTTTATTTTTAGGGCTCGACAGACAGACAAACAGACTGACTGACTGACTGAGAGATAGATAGGTAGACAGACGGACTGACTGACTGACTGACAGAGAGACAGACTGACTGACTGACTGAGAAATAGATAGGTAGACGGACTGACTGACTGACTGACAGAGAGACAGACCCCCCCCCCCGACACTGACTGACTGACTGAGAGATAGATAGGTAGACAGACGGACTGACTGACTGACTGACAGAGAGATAGATAGATAGATAGACAGACAGAGAGACACAGACAGATAGACGGACGGGGACTGACTGACTGATCTGACTGACTGACGGACGGACTGACTGACGGACTGAGAGATAGATAGGTAGACTGACTGACTGACGGACTGACTGAGAGATAGATAGGTAGACTGACGGACGGACTGACGGACTGAGAGATAGATAGGTAGACTGACGGACGGACTGACGGACTGAGAGATAGATAGGTAGACTGACGGACTGACTGACTGACTGACGGACTGACTAACTGACGGACTGACTGACTGACTGACTGACTGAATGACTGACTGACTGACTGACTGACTGAGAGATAGATAGGTAGACTGACGGACTGACTGACTGACTGACTGACTGAAAGATAGATAGATAGATAGACTGACTGACTGACTGACTGACTGACTGAGAGATAGATAGGTAGACTGACGGACTGACTGACTGACTGACTGACTGACTGACTGATTGATTGATTATTTGACTGACTGACTGACTGACTGACTGACGGACTGACTGACTGAGCGATATGATAGGTAGATGACGGACTGACTGACTGACTGACGGGATGACTGACTGAGAGATAGATAGGTAGACTGACGGACTGACTGACTGACTCCGGAGCCTGCCTGAGAGATAGAAGGTAACGATGGACTGATCTGACTGACTGACTGAGAGATAGATAGGTAGACAGACGGACTGACTGACTGACTGACAGAGAGACAGACTGACTGGCTGACTGACAGAGAGATAGATAGATGGACAGACGACTGACGACTGTCGTACTGACTGACTGACGGAATGATTGACAGATAGATGGTAGACTGACGGAACTGACTGACGACTGACTGACGGACGACTGATCGGAGAGGAGATAGATAGGTAGAATGAGAATGACTGATGGACTGACGGACTGAGAGATAGATGGGTAGACTGAAGGGTCTGACTGACTGACTGACGGACTGACGGACTGAGAGATAGATAGGTAGACTGACGGACTGACGGACTGACTGACGGACGGACTGACTGACTGAGAGATAGATGGGTAGACTGAGGCTGAGAGAAGATAGGTAGACTGACGGACGGACTGACTGAGAGATAGATAGGTAGACTGACGGACTGACTGACTGAGAGATAGATAGGTAGACTGACGGACAGACTGAAGGACTGACGGACCTGAAGACGAAGGTAACGGACGGTTGGACGACAGATAGATAGGAGGACAGACAGTAGATAGATAGATGATAGATAGATGGATAGATGGACGGACGGACGAGATAGATAGATAGATAGATAGGCAAACCTATTTCACCTTAACTGATAAAAATGCACATCTAAAGAGTCTCAGACATAATTATGAAGAAGAGAAAGCCTGATAAATATGAAAGTGATTGTGTGAAACAGAACAATGTGAAAGAAACAATAAAAGACAGATTGATAAATTGAGCCTTAGTGGAGAAAGGCAGGAGAAGAGTACGAGTGTGAGAGTGTATGTGTGGGGCTGCATTGAGATTCTTGGCCAGTATCTGCTGGCAGTGGGGTGTGAGCTGAGATCTGCTGCATAATTGTGAAACCGCAGGGACTGCAGCTCTGACCAGCCTGTCAAAACATCATGACAATCGTCCCTCACCGCACAGCAGACAGGCCAGAGAGAGAGACAGCGAGAGGGTGTCAGCGTTTTGACTGATATACCAGCTGAGAAGTTATAATTACGATCTCTCTCTGACATTTGTAATCTAAGCGTGCACACACACACACACACACACAAATCCTGTGGACTGTGGTTCTTGTGGAGCTTGTGGGGGTGTGCTGGTCTTTACGGGAGTGCTTCAGCTACGAGGCTGGGTAGCGATTTCCACGCCACTGCGTTTTGAGGCTAATTAGTTTGGATATTAACGGGACGAAACCCCAAGCAGCTTCTAAATGTCACCCGCTCTCCCCACAGACACAAACACACGCCGGTTCACGCTCTTTGCCCCGTTCCACCACCCCCCAGAAAAGCGCCGCGGGGAAAACCAAGAAAAAGCCAAGAAGTGTCGGCACTGGGTCACAGCGACGTGCGGAATAGCAAAGCCGTGTCACAGCACTCGGCATACTGGGAGCACTGGAGTGAGCCGAGAGAGCCTTCATCAGACAGACAGACAGACAAGCAGACGCTGGGGCTTTAAAGGTGAATTTTACCCGGAAATCAAATTGCTGTATTTTCTTTGTTGTGTTAAGAAGTTACTTTCTGGCACAGGATCATGTTGTGGGGCCCAAAACACCTTCAGCAGACACACAAACCCAGCAAACGGTCATTGTTTTACACACATATCTATCTACTCTATCTATCTATCTATCTATCTATCTATCTATCTATCTATCTATCTATCTATCTATCTGTCTATCTGTCTATATATCGTTGTTTGGCTATCTATCAATCTATGTCTGTCTGTATGTCTATCTATCGTTGTTTGTCTATCTATCCACCTATCGTTCTGTCTGTCTGTACACAATCTACTGTTTATTCCATCCATCGGTCCGTTGTTCTAGATGTCATTTGTGTAATTATCATTCGGCAATCCATCCATTGCTCTATCTGTCATTCTGTTTATCTATCCTTCTATCCATCCATCCATCCATCCATCCATTGTTCTATCTGTCATTCTGTTTATCTATCCTTCTGTCCATCCATCCATCCATTGTTCTATCTGTCATTCTGTTTATCTATCCTTCTGTCCATCCATCCATCCATCCATTGTTCTATCTGTCATTCTGTTTATCTATCCTTCTTTCCATCCATCCATCCATTGTTCTATCTGTCATTCTGTTTATCTATCCTTCTTTCCATCCATCCATTGTTCTATCTGTCATCGTGTTTATCTATCCTTCTGTCCATCCATCCATCCATCCACCCAACCATAAATTGTTCTATCTGTCATTTCTGCTTATCTATCCGTCTTCATCCATCCATCATCATACATCCATCCATACCAGCCATTCAGTGTTCGTCTGGTATTCTGTTTATCTAGCCTTCTGTACATCCATCATCATCCATCCATCCATTGTTCTATCGGTCATTCTGTTATATCTTCTTATCCATCCATCCATGAATTGTTCTATCTGTCACCTGTTATCTATCCTTCTTTACATCCATCCATGTTCTATCTGTCACCGGGTTAGCTATCCCTTTCCATCAGAATCCATCATTGTTCTATCCCCCTGTCCAATGTTTATCTATCCTTATTCCATCCATCCATGTTCTTTCTGTCACAGTGTTTATCTTCCTCGTCCATCCAGCCATCATCCATTGTCTATCTGTCATCTGTTTTATCTATCCTTCTGTACATCCATCCATCCATCATCCATTGTTCTATCGTCATATGGTTATCTAGCCTTCTGTCCATCCATCCATCCCATGTTTCTATATTCATTCTGCGTATCTATCTTCTGTCCATCCATCCATCCAGCCATTCATCGGTCTATCTGTCACCTGTTTACTATCATTCTGTCCATCCATGCCATACATTGTTATATCGTCATTCTGTTACTATCCTTCGTCCATCAATCCATCCATCATCCATTGTATATCTGTCATCTGTTTATCTATCATTATATCATCCTCCATCCATTCATCCATTGTTCTATTGTCATTCTGTCTATCTGTCCATCCATCCATCCATTCATTGTTCTATCTGTCACCTTGTTTATCTATCCTTCTTTCCATCCATCCATTGTTCTATCTGTCACCGTGTTTATCTATCCTTCTTTCCATCCATCCATCCATCCATCAATTGTTCGATACTGTCACAATGTTATCTATAAATCAATCCATCCATCCATTTTGGGTTATCTGTCATTCGTTTATCTATCCTTCTGGCCACCATCCTATTTTCTCTCTGTCTTATGGGATCTATCCTCTTTCCAATCCATCAATTGTTCATCTGTCACCAGTTTATCTATCCTTCTCCATCCATCATTGTTCTATCGTCAACTCTGTGTATCTATCTTTCGTGTCCGCCATCCATCATTCATGTCTATCTGTCACTTGTTTATCTATCATTTTACCATCCATCCATCCATTGTTCTATCTGTCACCCTATTTATCTATCCTTCTTTCCATCCATCAATTGTTCTATCTGTCACCCTGTTTATCTATCCATCCATCCATCCATTCATCCATCCATGTTCTATTCTGTACCCTGTTTATCTATCATTCTTTCCATTCCATCCATGTTCTATCTGTCTCGTGTTTATATATCATTCGTCAATCCATCCATCCATCCATTGTTATATCTGTCATTCTGTTTATCTATCCTTCTGTCCATCCATCCATCTATTGTTCTATCTGTCATTATTTTTATCTATCGTTCTATCCATCTATCTATTGTTCTATCTGTCATTCTGTTTATCTATCTTTCTGTCCATCCATCCATCCATTCGTGTTCTCTGTCACCCTGGTTATTATAATTCTTCCATCCATCATCCATCCATCCATCCATTGTTCTATCGGTCACCATGTTATAGATCCTCTTTCCACCAGCCATTGTTCTATCTGTCACCCTGTTATCTATCCTTCTTTCCATCATCCATCCATCCATCCATCTGTCCATCCATCCATCCATCATTGTTCTATCGTCACCCTGTTTATCTATCCTTCTTTCCATCCATCCATTGTTCTATCTGTCACCCTGTTTATCTATCCTTCTTTCCACCCATCCATTGTTCTATCTTTTCACCCTGTTTACTATCCTTCTTTCCATCCATCCAATCCATCGATCGTCTATATGTTTATTATGTTACTATCTTCAAAGCTCATTATGATTCTGATCTTTCCATCCATCATCAATTGGCTATCGTCAACTGTTTATCTATCCTGTCAGCCATCCATCATCCATCCACCATCTATCAATCATTGTTCTTATCAGTCATTCTGGTATCTAATCCTTCTTTCCATCCATCCATCCATTGTTCTATCTGTCATTCTGTTTATCTATCCTTCTGTCCATCCATCCATCCATCTATTGTTCTATCTGTCATTCTGTTTATCTATCCTTCTTTCCATCCATCCATTGTTCTATCTGTCATTCTGTTTATCTATCTTTCTGTCCATCCATCCATCCATGCTTGTTCTAATCGTCATCCTGTTTATATATCCTTCTGTCCATCATCCATCGTTCAGGGGGAGGGGGGGGGGGGGGGGTCTAGGCACTCTATCGCACTATGTCTGGTCGTTCCACTCATCCATATTTCTTAAAAAAACCCCCAAATTTTATGAAGTCTATAAATCTTCAAACTGTTGATGTTGATTTGACAAAGCCTTGTTTGAAGTTTGTTTCGGCAAACGTTGCTTTTCTCGTTATTAAAAAACATGAATTTCTTTGAATTTCTTTCCTTACATATAATTTCTGTTAGCAATTCTGCATCCTGTTTGCTACCTCAATACAAATTCAATTCAAATTCAGGAACTGAACTGTAATTTTGCATAAAGATGTTCTCAGTACTACGAATAAGACTGATAAACACAGACCACAGTATGCCGTGTTTTTTGTGGACAGGTTATGGAGAAACGGTTATGTTGTAGTTTTGCTCTCAAGTCTGTTGAAAAGGGTTATATGGCCACAGAGATGAAGGTGACGAGAGAGTGAACGCAGGAAACCATGAGACACTGCTAGCATGTGAATGCACTGCTGTAACGGACACTGTGTAAGTCACTGTGACTGTGTGCATAAGTTATTTTATACATTGAGGTTGGCGATAGAGAGAGAAAGAGTGAGTGTTTGACACAGAGGTCACCTTCATCTCATCTGGGAAAATCATCTTCACAGGGATTCTCTGCAGCAAGGGATTATGGGTGTTGTGACCATCCAGAATACTGAATGTAGCAGCACAAACCTCGAAATGCACCCAAGAGGAAAGTGTTATTGCTCAGAGGTGGCTCTTTTATAACTCCGGACACTTCAAGGTAAAGATTCATTTTAGGGATCAGCATTGTTTCTCCTAACTGACTCATATTGTTGAAGTACAGTAAGAGTATGAGCTATAAACATTTAATTAAATTTGACAAGAAAAGTTTGGGTTCATAATTTCAGTCTAAGACATTGTTGAGATCTCTTTAGAAACTCTGGAGGAGATGCAAGTGAGATTACTGTGGCTTTTTCTTAGTAGAAATCTCTGAAAACTTTCAAGCCTCAATTTGCTCTCCATAAAATCTCATTGCTGTCACAGAGCAACAATTGAGACATCGTTGAGATCTCTTTTGAAACTCTAGAAGAGATGCATGTGAGATTACCGAGGTCTTTTTCTGAGAAGATATGAGAAAGAAAAGGGAGAATTTCAGTGTCCGTTCTCAAGTTGATCCCATAAAAATCTCATTGTGTCACGAGAACAATTGAGGACATCGTTGAGATCTTCTTTTGAAACTCTAGAAGAGATGCATGTGAGATTACCGAGGTCTTTTTCTGAGAAGCTCAGATCTATCTCCTAAGAAACTCTGCTCTAAAGCCTGAAATCAGTGCTCAGTATGAACTCAAACATTTTGCATAAAGTTAAATGACACAAGATTTAAATTTTTTTTTAGTGCTATACTCTTACTGTATTTCAAAAATGTCAGTATGTTAGGAGAAACATCTAAAAATCAGGAAATTTTCATTTTAAATTTCTATTGGCTCTCCGTAAAATCTCATTGCTGTCGTGGAGCAACAATTGAGACATTAAAAAGATTTATTTTGAAACTCCGAGAAGATGCGTGTGAGATTACTGTGGTCTTTCGGGAGAAACAAGTCTCAATCTGCTGTCCATAAAATCTCATTGCTGTTGAGGAGCAACAAGTGAGACACTAAAGAGATCTCATCTGTGATTTTTCTTTCCTTTGCACACAGACATATTCAGTGTTGAGGTGTGTTCACGCCGTGTGCTGTTTTGTTTACATCAGTGTGTTTTATAAGCTCCGAATATAAACACAGATCTTGCAGTTTGTTTTTATTTGCAAGAACGACAGAGATGATGAAATGATATCATAAAAGTGCCGGTGTGTGTGTGCGTGGAGTGTGTGAGGCAACGATCAGAGCTGGAATGGCTGTTTGTATTAATATTCCCTCAGGTGTGAAAGAGAAGAGATAAAATCAGATGTGGCTCTGATGTTACGCCTCCTGATAAACTGATATAATTAAAAATAAATATAAACCTTCTATTTCCCTCCGTGCCGCAGGCCATGGAAGTGTGAGGTAGATTTCCTTTGAATGCAGGGATGGTAATTTCTCTAAAATCATCAAATCTGACAACAAAGAAATGAAGATCTCCAGCACTGTGTACTCTCTCTCTCTCTCTTTCACAGTTACACTTTTACACTTTACTCTTGCACACACTCAAACATTCACAGAGGCCTTGAAACGCTTCCAAATTGGGCTCTAAAATCACAGCTCTGAAAATTAGGGTCAGAAATGTGAAATTAGAGAGATGCGTCACCCAAAAAGCCTCATGTCTTTCCAATTCTGTATGACATTCTCTCTACTGCATAAGACAAAATGTATTATGAAACAACACTGACTTTCATTGTATGGACAAAAAAACACTGAGACATTTAATTATATGTTCTTGTTTGTTTCACAGAAGAAAGACATGAAGAGTGAGTAAATGATCAAATTCTGTAAGATTATGTTCACCAAGTCTGCATTTATTTGATTAAAATTAAGGGGACATACACACAGTTTCTGCCAATCTCTCATGTTAATCTTGAGTTCCTATAGAGTAGTACTGCATCCTTCATATCCACGAAGAGTCTTTAGTTTTATCAGATTTATAAAAGAAAGATACAGCTGTACTGCTTCTCTCAGGAAAAAGCCGAGCTCCTGGAGGCGTGCCGTGGGCGGAGCTAAAGAATCACGAGCATGCAAAGTATATCTGGCACAGAAATACTCACACGTCCAACTCGTTTTTGGAGACTTTGGCCATGTTTAGCGCGAGAATCCAACTCTTTAGTGGTGTAAATAAGTCAGAATGCATGAAATAGTATTAGACCTCCCCTTTAAAGTAAAACAGTTTGAATATATTTTAAAATGTAATTTATTCCTGTGATGCAAAGCTGAATTTTCAGCATCATTACTCCAGTCTTCAGTGTCACATGATCCTTCAGAAATCATTCTGATATGCTGATTTGCTGCTTTCTTAACTAACATTTGGTATAGGTTTCAATATGATTATATTAAAATGCTCTTTTAAGCATTATTTGGATTGTACTTGTTTGTTAGCATGTCTGTAAAATCTGCATGTCATCCGTATTTCTGGTTATCTCTGTCAACCATAATGGTTTCAGGAGTGACTCATGGGAATGATAATTTAGGGAATTAAGCCAGTATTTAAATTCCCAAATGCTCATTACCTGCAAAAATGTCAGAGAGCAGCCCTACGGCGTTTAGTACTAGTCAAAAAAAGATTTTTAAAATGACTTTTGGGCCAATTCCTCCATGCTAACACAGAGATGGCGATTCAGGCAGAAATTCAATTAACCAACAGCAGATAATTCAGCTGGGAATTTTCTCCTGGCTGGTGGAAAAAAACATAGACTGATTCCCATTAAGATAGCAAAAAACTCAGATTATCATCTGCAAATGCTAAAATTACATCATGTGCCTATGTAAAACAATTACAGGCTGTGTTTACATGAAGAAATTGGCCCATCTAAATGTAAATCTGATGAAAATAATCCTATATGTAAAAGTAAAAATGTCCCTGAAAATATTAAACATTGTTATAATGTTAATGTTTTGCTCTGATTTCCGCTCATTCTCATTATGGGCTGCAGCAGGCAGATCATGTGACCTCGCTGTCCGTCAAAGGCATCTCTGAGTTAATCATACTCTTCATACTGGTTTCTTCTTTTCTCCCTCTCTCTCTCTCTCTCTTCTTTCGTCTCCCTCTCTGTTTTTTTTCCAGATTCCCTTTTAGAGAAGTTCAAGAGTTCTATAATTATAAAGATCGGTGCTGTATGAGCCGTCTGGCTTTGAAACGGAGCGTGGATCTCGAAGGTGAAGCAGGGGTCAGCACTTTCAAACAGAATGCGTGGTCCAGAGGAGAGTTTGGAATGGGCAGGCGCACTTTTCCTACTGAAGCCTCAGGAACCCACCAAACCCACACAACGAGTCATACGACAAAGACAATGGCCACATTTTGTATTTCACCTGTTTTAGCAAAAAACATTGTTAGGAAGTTTTGTTGCTAGTTAGCTCTCCTCCGTTCATTTGAGAGTATGAACATTTCATAAACCTTTTATATCTTCCTCTTCTGTGGAAAACTTTTTCTTGGAAGGGACCAATTTGTTTTTTTTTGTTTTTTTTTGAACCAAACCAAATATCTGGCCATACACTCTCAAAGACACTTAATATTCAGTGATATTTATGATTTGACTGCACTGACACTATCGGATGAGAACAAAACTTGAACTGAATTGAGCTGAATAAGAACACTATTGTCTTCTGTAGAGCTGCTTTACAGCTGAATCGAATTCATTCATAATCAAACAAATTTTGCAACAACACTGAACTGACTCGAGCCGCTTTTGACTACTGTTTTCAGCTGAGCTGCTTATCGCTGAATTGAACTTGTTTCATACTTGATTAAGTTTACACAGTAAACTGAACTGAATCAACACTAAACTAACTTTGGGGCTATTTTCTTTGGTGGAACAAATTTAAACTAAATTTCTGGCCATACACTCCTAAAGACACTCACACAGTGATATTTTAATTTGACAGCACTGTCGCATAAGAACAAATCTTGAACTGAATTGAGTTGTGACACGATTGTCTTCTGTAGACCTGCTATATAGCCAGGGGTGCACATATGTTTTTCAGCCTGGTTCTCAGAATCTGGAGATTTGGTTTGGTCCTCACACGGCGGCACATGGTGTGACCCATCAAATATAACTATAAAAAATTTGGCAGGTTGCCGGCAAGTAAGCTGCTGATTGTAGAGCGTCAGTGAATGAAATGTCACAGTTTTGCATTGTGCTTTGAAAACTTTAGCCTAGATTTATGCTTTCAGTTTGAATAGAAATCGTATACAGTATTACAGTTTGTCTTAAATGGTAATTGTGCATTAACAGGTGTCAACCATGGCTGCGTTTCCCAAAAGCATCATAAGCCTAAGGTGATTTTAGCTCCATAGGTGGCAATGGGTCTACGATGTACTTAGGCTTACGATGATTTTGGGAAACACAGGCCATGTCGGTACGCAAACGCGATCTCTGAACTCATGTACACAGCGCATTTCTTATTTTGGTCGTGCATGCGGACCTGCGGACCACTTATGTGCACCCGTTTATAGCAGAATTTGGATTTACCTGATATTTGATGAATTTTGCATCAGTGATTGATTATGTTTATTACTGTGAAGATCTATTGTTCGAAGCATAGCTATATAAATAAAGGTTGACGCTTGATTTAAAAATTAAGGTTCTTTATTGGCATTGATGGTTTAACATCCATGGAATCTTTCCATGATTAAAAAGAAGAACTATTTTGGGTTCCCAAAGAACCTGTCATTGAACTGTTATTTTACTGTAAAGAACATTTAAATAATCTAAAGAACCCTTTTACACTATAAAGAACCTTCTGTGAAGGCAGGTTTCCGAGATATTAACCGGTTCGTAAAGGGGTCATATGACGTTGCTAAAAATAACATTATTTGGTGTATTGGTGTACTGAAATGTGTTTATGTGGTTTAAGGTTCAAAAAACACATTATTTTTACACATACTGTACATTATTGTTTATCCCCTATGCCCCACCTTTCTGAAACACGTCGATTTTTACAAAGTCATCGGTACTGAAAGCGGCGGTGGGGTGTTTGTGCTTGGTGATTGGCCAGTGCATACAGTGCGTTGTGAAGTGCCGAATACCTCAAGCGTGTGACGGAATGTTACACCCCTTACCATATTGTGAAGCCGTGTCCCGGAGCGATGAGACAAAAACAATAAAAACCCATTACAAACGAGGCATTTGTAGCATCCAGTGGGGACATAATTACGGATTATAATTATTTATACTGTCTTTCCGCGGCCGATCACGTCGCGTAAACATAAAAACCATGTCTGCATTTGGATCGGAGAAATGACAAACAACAAGAACTACTCTACACTGCTCAAAACTCAAGTTTGAATCATCAGTAGCAAATCCCTTAAAACATGAAAACGTACTTACAGTCTGTGAGTCAGAACAGCCGGCATTGTAGTCTACCAGGATCAGTAAACAGTCCTCCGTAAAATGTGTTGCACACATCCGAATATTTTGGTTGAAGTTTTCTGGAACAGTGTTGTAAATGCAACTTAACCACTGATTTCTATTCGTGTCCTCTTTTGGAAGGCCAAACAAACAGTAGTTTCGCTTTCACAACGAAAGACACAGCGTCTTCACGACATGGCGGCGGCGGCAACAATACTACAGCGAGAATCAAAGTTATGCCTTCTTTCTTTGCGTGAACATTTGGGCAGCGTTATGCAAATCTTCCCAGATCGTGACGTAGACATGTGGGGGCGTGTTTAAACGAGGTGTTTTAGGAGGACGTGGACGAGTCTTAACTTTCATAAAGAATATCTCTTTGGGTTTGAGACTTTAGTCTTTGCAACTTTAGGTATCTTATCTATTCACAAACAGCTTGTAACACTCCAAAGAGAAAGGAAAACTTGAAATCGCATCATATGGAACCATTAACACCAATAAAGAACCTTTATTTTGAAGAGTGTTCAGTTGAATCACTTCACTCTTGAAGGTCCTTTATAGTAGTAACAGGTTCTTCACACTAAAAAAAAAAAGTTATTTTAAGAACTGCTCACTGAAAGGTTCTTCTATTGCAGAAAAGGTTCTTAAAAATTTGAAATGTTCTTCACACTAATAAAAAATGGTTCTTTTTAAGAACTGTTCACAAATTGAAAACAAATTGAAAATTAAAAATTGAAAATGCAATTGCAAATACAATTTGCAATTCCTTTTGAATATTGGCCTAAATATCATTCCATAGTGATGTCATCAAAATTGTTGATCCATATTGGCGGAAGTTAGAGAGTGTAAGATTTGAATGCTTATAACTTCTAAATGCGAATTTTGTCATTGTTTTGGAGCACATTGCCTTATAGATAACCTTAAGCCACAGATCTAAAAAAACAAAATTGCTAAAATTGATTTCTGGGGCACTTAAGGAGGCTCCTGTCTGTGTGTGGGTTATTAGTGTGTGAGCCGATTCGTCTCCGAGCTGTGTAAGACGATGATTGTAATTAAAAGCGTAATGTAGGAGAGTTTCCTCTGTTTGACTTCAGCTACAGGGAACAAATCCCTGGGTTAATCCAACCCGAGCGCGCTGCCAGCCGCCGTGTGTGTGTGTGTGTGTGTGTGTGTTCTTCTCTGTCTCTGTAGAGCTGGAAGAGAGGATAGTGATTGCATAGGCTATCTGATCCACCTGCTGTGTCACATGGTACGGAGTTGCCTATGTGCCATCTGATGTGTATTGCATGTAAAAATGGCAAGCGCTTCTCGCAATCACACGCTTTAATCTGATTGGCTGATTTGCACAAGTCAGGGTGTGCTGGTTTACATCAATCTGTCTGGAAAAGTTATCTTTGTAAGTTCCCAGGTTGTTAAAACGAGCCTTCTGAGAAAGACCTACTTGCTGGATTTGCCAAAGTTTGCAGGGTTCCAGGCATCAACTCTTTGAAAGTTTCATCGGAGGCCCTTGTTCAGACAGGCAGATTCTTTTTTCTGATGTATCCGATTAAATCTGTTTAGTTGGTTGTAGCTTGAACAGCAGTAAACCACATGAAAATCAGATGTTTACAAACCAGACCCGAACCACATACAGGATGCACATCAACATTTGGGACATGATGTGTAACATAACATCCAAGTGCACTATATACTCTTGATTCTGAACAAGCGATCAGACAAGATCTGAACTGGTTACACATTATACCAAATAATTGTATATTTTGTTTAGATAATTTACAGACAAAAATAATCTATTATTTGGTGACAGTTTTTGTTTACATTTTAATTTGTATTTATTTTAACATTTCAATTTTAAAGTATACATTTACCATGATATAAAATAATTCCTAAATATGAATAAAAATATTGTGCATGTGTGTGTGTGTGCGTACATGTGTACATATACATGGATATGTTGTCATAGAACTATTACTCTGATTAAAGTCATAATTAAATGTTTCGGACTGATGATGCTCAATTGTGAGTCATTTTAACGGAATGATTTAATAGAACCAGTTCATGATAATCATTTCTTCATTTAAATCCTTCAATTACACTATATAATTTTTTTTTAATGATCTCAATTCCCAACCAGAATTATTATAGTTAACTAAATCTGAAAAAAGCTAAACTAATGGTAACTGAAAAAAAAAATAAAATAAATCTGATTTTTTTTTATTTCCACTAGTTGCCAAAGCAACATTTTTCATTTTCATTGTGGTACTAAAAATAACTGAAACTAAAACTTTAATACAAATCAAAGTAAAAAAAAAAAACTAGGCGGCTGTATGGTTGTTTGATTTGACCTTCTGTGTGTGATTAGTCATCAAAAACACCAGATAAAACACACACACCAGAACAGAAATGCACTAAATGTCTGTGTTTAAAAACAGCCACCACACAACTCTCACACACACACACACACCTGGCAGTTAGTGACATGTTCCTCTGCCGCTCTCCTGTTTGTGTGTGTGTGCGCTCGCTCAGATCTCGCTGTTCAGGTAACTGTTGTTTTGCTGCATACGCATGTTTACTCGTTTTCCTCTCCCTCCTCCTGTGGCAGGCCTGTCATCCCTCGCTCCGTGTTAAAAGCACTCTGAGAGGCAGCTAATGCTGCTCAACAACAAACCTGAGCTTTGAAGAGACACACACACGTGGTCCGGGTTACATCCTCGCTGCCACAGTCTAACACACACACACTCACACTGCGCTGGTCTCCAATTACTGCTTCCGCCATGGTTTCTTGTTGATCGGACGGGCCTTGATGGTGTGTCACGGAGAGATGTGTGTGTGTGTGTGCACGTTCCTCCCCGGTTTGTGCTGACAGACGACCAATTTATGCCACAGTTACCCAGCATGCATCGGTGGATTAATCAGTGCTCTCATTTGCATTAATCAGGGGGTGGAGGCGGGCCGTTGTGAGGTATCGTGCTCGTGGGTTGGCTGGGTGGATTTGGGGGGGGGGTCTGATTTGATTGGTTGATCTGGCTGTCAGTAGTTGTGTTGCCCTGCAGGTACAAAGCCTCACAGTAGTGTGCAAATCACACACACACACACACACACACACACACACATGCTCACAGACGGAATAGGCCTCCGTCAGAGCTATTTTGGAATTCCCTTTAAAGCCGGACGGAGCGTCTGTACCTGTCAGAATGCCTGAGAAGAGAGCTCTGTGACTGACTCATACACACGAGCCAGGCTGTACCTCACCCACCTTCCAGACAAATGCCTTCATCTAATACTTCAGAGAGAAATGGCCAGGCAGAGGAGAGGAGAGCAGCAGAAATATTTAAGTCCCTAACATGTCTGACATTATTGACCCTTTAATTGAGTGTGTGAATCAGTGGCTCATTCTGCTGTGGAATCTGCTTGGGAGATTTAATAGAGTTCTTTAGGTATCAATTTTGTCTCAGGATCTTCGCTTAAAATTACTTAGGACAAATAAAAATTTGTCAAATGTTGACATGCACTACCATTTAAAAGTTTGGTGTCAATAAGATTTTCTTTTAAGAAATTAATACTTTTATCAGAAAGGGTGCAGTAAATTGATTTTAAAAAGGGACAGTAAAGACATTTATATGCCATGACATTTATATTTATTTTGCCGGCAGCCATTTCACCCTGTAGCCCAAGAGGTGCCACTGAAGCTAAGCAGGGTTGAACTTGGTTAGTACTGGATGAGAGACCTCCTGGAAAACTAAGATGGCGCATTTCCACTGCGTGGTACGACTCGGCACGGCACGGCTCGGTTTGCGTTTCCATTGCAGTTCAGTACCGCTTTAGAGTGGGCGGGATTATTCACATTTCGTTATAGTTGCGCCGCCTATACTGCCACGACTCCTAAAAAAAAATTTTCATTCCGAGTCGCCCCAACAAGCTCTCGCTGGATCCGCTCCTCTGCTAACAACGAGAGGAACGTCTGTACTTCCTCAACAGAACGAAACAGCCACTTTTTGGTTGTTAAAAAAAAAAAAAAGGTGCGCTCATTCAAAACAATTGCATTCGATCCTTCGCTTGCTGTGCTGATTTAAATCAAGCGGTTCTTTTGTGTTTGTGTCGCAAATTCAATGACGCAGGTAGTGACGATTCTCTCCGGCCAATACGTGATCAGCAGAGCTTACACGTCACGTTTTGGTAACGGTACGGTTCACTTGTGGCACTTTTCCACTGCATGATAAGGCACGGTACGGTTCATAATGGGTACAGACCCTGGTACTTTTTTTAGTACCACCTCGGTTGCGGTTCCAAGTGAACCGTACCATTACCAAAATGTGATGTGTAAACTCTGCTGATCACGGTTTGGCCGGAGAGAATCGTCACTACCTTCGTCACTGAACTTGCGACACAAACACCACAGAACAGCAGATTTAAATCAGTACAGCCAGCGAAGGATCGAACGCAACTGTTTGGAACGAGCGCACCTTTTTAAAACAACCAAAAAGTTTTGTTGTCCGTTGCAGAAGAACAGACCTTCCTCTCGTTGATAGCAGAGGAGCAGACCAGCGAGAGCTTGATGGGGCGACGCAGAATGAAAACATTTTTCAGGAGTTGCGGCAGTATAGGCGGCGCAACTAATAATGACATGTGAATAATCCCACCCACTTAAAGCGGTACTAAACTGCAGTGTAAACGCAAACCGAGCCGAGCCGAGCCAAGCTGTGCCGAGTCGTACCACGCAGTGGAAAAGTGCCATGGGAACCTCAACCGAGGTTCCGGTCTAAAAAAGTACCAGGGTACTGCCACTGTAAAAAATGACGTGAATTTAACGGTAAAAGACTGTAAAAATGTTACAACAAAAACCTGTTAAATGGTTAACGGTAAAAATATACGGTGAAAAACTGTATTGGACATTACACGTATTAGACATTAATTTTACGGTAGTATACTGTTTTTGGAAGTGAAAAATACTGTATAATTTACAGTGAATGTAAATTGACATTCCCAGAATTCTCTGCGTTGCATTTCAAATTTGATGTTTTTTTGTTGAAATAAATGTTTCTTCTTAGTTTTTTCTTATCAATTTTGTACATTAAGGTTTTATGTTACACATAATGTTGTGAAATTAATATTTATTGCATTATTTCAGTTTCATGTGTGTTACCATGATGGTATTTAGTGTTTGTGTGAATGACACTGTGCACCTTCTATATATGTTATTATTTAAAAGCTGATTGTGATGGGCTTTAGTTCATCATGTGACTTTCTCATCACCACCTGCATTTGGTGGTTAATCAGTGTATTACAAAGTACAACACAGATTTCAGTACTTCAATTTTGTTTTTTTTTTTTTTCTTTCGGTTGGTATATGAACAGATATATCAGTTAATGAAATTCGGTTATTTTAACTGTATTTAATGTGTAAGTTAAAACCGTTAAAACCGAAAACGTTGGCTACCGTTAGTTGACGTAAAATTTCCGGCAACCACCAGCTGCTGGTTTTTTACCGTAAATCTTTTTTTTTTTTACAGTGTACAGTGGAAAACCCCCCAAAAGTGAACCGTACCGTGCCGTATGATGCAGTGGAAAAGCGCCATAGGTTGCTGCTGGAAGAGGTTTTAGTGAGGCCAGCAGGGGGTGCTCACCCTGTGGTCTGTGTGTGTCCTAATGCCCCAGTGTAGTGACGGGGACACTATGCTGTCAAAAAGCACCGTCCTTCGGATGAGACGTTAAAACCGAGGCCCTGATTCTCTGTGGTCATAAAAAAATCCCAGGGTGTCTTTCAAAAAGAGTAGAGGTGTGACCCCGGCATCCTGGCCAAATTCGCCAATTGGCCTCTGTCCACCATCATGGCCTCCTAATAATCCCAATATACTGGTTGGTTCCTGGTTCACTCCTTCTCCTCTCCACCAATGAGCTTGTGTATGGTGGGCTATATGACACAATATGGCTGCCGTTATATCATCCAGGTGGATGCTGCACTTGGTGGTGGTTGAGGAGCTTTCCCCTTTCAAAGCGCTTTGAGTACCCAGAAAAGTGCTATATAAATGTAACAAATTATTATTAATTATTAGTATTAATATGGTACAAAGATTGCTCTTTCGTGCTTTGATGAAATGCTGTTCATCAACATTCTATTCATTTAAGAATCCTGAATAAAAATCCCAGCTAACAAGGAACATTCTCAGAACATTCTGGCAAGGTTCTCTCAAAGAAACACTCTTCCAATAACGTTAGTAGAGCGTTTGTTCAATGTTCTTAAAACATTAGCACAAAAACATTATCTGTACATTGTGGAACATTTAAATTTTTTTTTGGGGGGAAAATTTTTGGGGTTTCGTTTAAGTTTTTTTAATTAACTAACTGTTTCAGAATGTTCAGAGAACATTCAAAATAGCATTCCCAAAATGTTTGCAAAATGATCAAATGGAATATTTCCTCAACATTTACATAACCAAAAAATCTACATGTTTAGAGAATGTTCAGAAATAACGTTTTCAAAACTTTTTGAACGTTTTGCTGGGATGTAAAAAATATGAAGCAGCACAACTGTTTTCAACATTGATGATAATCAGAAATGTTTCTTGAGCAGCAAATCAGCATATTAGAATGATTTCTGAAGGATCATGTGACACTGAAGTCTGGAGTAATGATGCTGAAAATTCAGCTTAGTTTTGATGTACAGAATGAGTATAGAGAGGGATGAAATGAATGTGGAGAGCAGATTTGGAGAAATACTTGAGGTTATATTGAGATCAATGATATTTTGCTGCAGACTTTTCCAGATAACATTTTTAATGCTCAGAAGTTACTCTTTGATAACTATGTAGACTTTGTGGGTTTATGTTTTATTTAATTGGTTTCAATTAAGTATCATTTTTGTCTTAGACGTTTCTCATAATTTAATATACATGATACAGTAGTTGACATACATTAAGATTATAGAGCCTTAAAATTAATTTGACTTGAATAGCTAATTTGATCTTTGAATGTGAGGAGAAATCTTTAAATTCATATTGAAATTGCAGACATTGGTATCTTATAATCTGAACACAGTTTGAGACGTTGTTGAGATCTTGTGAAACTCTGTGAGATTCCTCAGTTTCTCTGGTGGAAAATCAGTGTATTTTAATTGCTCTTCATTAAATATCATTGCTGTTGAGGAGCAACAGTCGAGACATTCAAGATATAAAGCTCTTTTGTGATTGTTCTTTCTCAGCAGACCCTGTGAAAGCTGTAGATCAGGTGTTGTACAGGTTTGTTGTGCAGATTCTCAATTAGCTGGACTGCTGTTCTGGGCAGCACTGCAGTAGGGCAACAGAACAAAGACAGATGCACTGTGGGATACCAAATACTCAACACACAAACACACACACACACACACACACACACACTCTCTCTCTCTCTCTCTCTGTTGTGTGGGGTGGGGGGGGGGGTGGTTTGGTCTGACATGACAGAGCTACATTTATTTTCTGAAGAAAACTTGCATGCAAAACTCACTACAATATTGCTAGGATGTTATGGATGCTTGCCAGTCATTGCCAGGGTGTTGCTATAAATTTTCTATGGTTTCTGAGTTCTGGTTGCCATTGCTTTACTATGTAGTTTCTGAAGTGTTACGAGTAGTTGCTAGAGTGTTCCTATCTTAATCGTTGCCAGGGTGTTGCTATGTAGTTTCTAAGGTGTTCTGCGTGGTTTCCAGGATGTTGCTATGCAGTTTCTGACTGGTTGCTAGGGTGTTGCTGTGTAGTTTCTGAGGTGTTCTGAATCATTGCCAGGGTGTTGCTATGTAGTTTCTGAAGTGTTCTGAATGGTTGCTAGGGTGTTGCTAGGTGGTTCAAGTTCAAGTTCACGTTTATTTATAAAGCACATTTAAAATCAACAAGTGCTGTACCAAAGTGCTGTACAATTTTAAAGTGGTTGTTTACTGGCCCAAATCAAAAGAGTTCACCTTCAAGTCTTTTTTCCCTCAAGAGATTTCTTTGGGCATTTTATCGCCCACCTAGCAAAAACTGTGCATCTTATCATAACCTAGCAATCAGCACTAATTAAACAACCATAATTTGCAATAAATCAGTGTTTGATGTAGCTTATGAAACGCATCACCATCTCCGTGTGAAATTCTCACAGGTTTCGGCTGTAACAAACACACATGAACACTGATTGAGTTTGCAGGTGTTTGGATTGAATTTGAAGGTGTTATTGCAAACAGAGATTTGAATTTCCATCCAGAGCAGCAAATAGGAAATGAGACCAATAACCTTGACTGGCATTTGCTCCTGTGTGTGTGCGTGTGTGTTTTATATGCATGAGGATTCTTTCATTTGTGTTTTATTTGCGCTCTTCGGTTGGGGAGATAAAACTATTAATATATATGGCAATGAGAGAAGAGAGGCTGTGGCATATGCCTGCAAGCAAGAATATTAAAACTAAGAGAACTATAGTGATATCCAGCCACACGAGTCATTTAGGAGACACGGACAATCTGGTGCTAGCTATTGTCGTGTGTAATCGATTTGCTCTGCTGTCTTAGATCTTAGGTCTGAGTTTTCCATAGGTCTCACATGATCTGACTCTCTCTCTTTCTATCTCCCTCAAGATAAAAGTAGCTTGATTGACATAGTTAAAAAAAATTAAATCTAATTTATAGTTCATTATTTATACAGATGTTTAAAAGCATGCCTGTTGCATGTGTCATTTACAAATTCTATTACAAATTATTAGTAATTATATTACTAATTATTACAAAAATATGAATAAATGTATTCCCCAATTGTAAGTCGTTTTGGATAAAAGTGTTTGCTAAATGCATAAATGTAAATATATAATTTGTATTATACTTAGTATTTGTTTTAGAATAATAAGAAAATAAATGTAAACAAATCAATGCATAGGTATATTTTTATTGCACGTGGCTTTGGAAAAAAAGCTCTGCATAAATATTGCATCGAAGGCATTATTATGATTATGTATTATTATAATGAATGATGATGCATGATGTAAATGGATGTATAATGTATATTTTGTATTATTAAATCTATGTTTTCCTTATTTTTGGTGATACTAATCTAATCCTTAATAATATAAAAAAATTATGATTTAATAATAAAGCAACAATTTAACTATAATAAATGCAAGACATGAATGCTTTGGCAGAAAAAGTGTAAAGAGTAAAACAAAAATGCTTTCACAGTAAAACTCAAGTACGTCAAGCACTAACTGACTTTGTCACCTCTCGCAGAGTTTATGTATTTATCACTTGTTTGCTAATCATTTAAACCTACATTCCTTGAAATTTGTGTTTTGAATGGGCGTGTGTTTTTTCATCTGATAGATGAAGGTATATTTATGATGTTACATTCTACTCTACCACTGAAGTATGAATTAGAGGTATGTGTGCGGGGGCGTGTGTTGGTGTGTGTGTGTGTGTATATATTGGTGGTGAGTAGAGCATTTGGTTTATATAGGAGTTGAGTATTGTTTTAATGAGAGGGTGTGGCCAGGGTGGGCGGGGTCAGGCACTGCCTCAGGCAAAGAGCAGAGGGTCACACACACACACACACACACTGGGATGGACACACTCAGGGGGCCTCAATTAGAGGATGGAGGATAATTCCCCCCACCTGATACCTGCTGTCGTCCTGTGCTGTCCTTTTTCTGTTTTTCTGCCTTTTTTTCTTTTACATTCTTACTTTACCCCTTTTTACCCTTTTACTGTCCGTCTGTCTGTCTGTCTGTCTGTCTGCCTGTAATAGTAATAGTAATAGTATTATTGGCATGGTAAAAAAGGTACATTATTAAAGCATTAGTATAAATTAGTCTGTGCGTGTGTATATACACACACGTGCCAATTTATACTAATGCTTTAATAATGTATCATATACTGTATGTATATGTTACACTATTCAAAAATAGTGAATATAATAAACTAAAAGAGTATTAAAAAGAAAAAAAAGTGTAGAAACAATGTTCACTCAGGAAATGCTAAATTGAGTTAAACAATAATTTTTGAAGTAGTCCAATAAATTTTTTATTTACAGCTTTGAAAAATTATTTTTACAGTGTACAAGAGGCAATATAAAATATTATTTATATGTGTGTGTGTCAAATGCTGCAGGATTTTTTCTCTTCTTCCTTTATTTTTCTTCATCTTGTTTTGTTCAGTGTCATTGAATCAGCTGGTGTTTCGGTGATTTTTAGTGGATTTATGAAGTCAAGTTCACACAGGTGTCCTAGAAGAGTAACTGCAGGTGTAGTTTATCAACTCAACATGTTGATGAGTGCTGTGAATATAGATATTATGGATTACTGTGAGAATGAACAATGTGGATAGATGACCATTTTAATTTATTAACATGCAATTTACACTGTGCTCACACTGGTATAATTTACATTATTTCTAGTTTAAAATCACATTTATTAATTAGACAATGAAAATGTCTATAAAAGTGTGTGTGTATATCTGTGTTGTGTGTGTGTGTGCACTTCCTAATTTGCATGTCTGTTATCTCAGGTTTCTTTGAATTGTTTCCATCCCTCTGGAGCTTGTGTTTGAAACCCTCCCAGATTCTGTTCCTCTCCTTCCTTTATTCTCTCTGTAACTCTCTCTTTCTCTCCCTCCTCCATCTTTTCTGGTCTCTCTCTCTCTCTCCTCTCGCTTTGCACCTGTTTCCCGCTCTGAACAGCTGCTAATTGGGTGAATCTAATTAGTGATTACCCATAAACCTCAGCGGTGTTTGATAGGTTTGTTCTCCGACCCATAAAATAATCCATCACTGATATGTGTGTGTGCTTGTTTGTGTGTACCAGCCCCTGTATCTGCACGTAGGAAAAAGTATTTTAACGTCAAAATATATCACCCATATCACCTTTAACTCAAATACTAACAAAGCAGATTAACTCGCTGTCTGCCTCCCAGAATATATCACAGAATGGTCATTGCTCCGATCATTGTTGTTTTCTAATGGGTCCCTTTAAAGTTCAAAGGTCACCGAGGGGAAATGCAGTGTCTGACCTTCACATGACCCTCATTCCAAACATTCCAAACTAAAGTCAATTAGGAACTCAAATCACTGGGGGGGGGGGGGGGGGATATTACAATAAAATAAAATACAAAATAAAAAAAAAACATTTGATTGTACATCCCAAAAATGTCATGTTTCTTTGTATAATTTACACAATTTTATTATATTTATATATACACATATACAGTGGGGAAAAAAAGTATTTAGTCAGCCACCAATTGTGCAAGTTCTCCCACTTTAAAAGATGAGAGAGGCCTGTAATTTTTCATCATAGGTATACCTCAACTATGATGATCCAAAATTAGAAAACAAAATCCAGAAAATCACATTGTATGATTTTTAAAGAATTTATTTGCAAATTATTGTGGAAAATAAGTATTTGGTCAATTACTAAATTTAATCTCAATACTTTGTTATATACCTTTGTTGGCAATGACAGAGGTCAAACGTTTTCTGTAAGTCTTCACAAGGTTTTCACACACTGTTGCTGGTATTTTGGCCAATTCCTCCATGCAGATCTCCTCTAGAGCAGTAATGTTTTGGGGCTGTCGCTGGGCAACACGGATTTTCAACTCCCTCCAAAAATTTTCTATGGGGTTGAGATCTGGAGTGGCCTAGCCAGTCTCCAGGACCTTGAAATGCTTCTTACTAAGCCACTCCTTCATTGCCCGGGCGGTGTGTTTGGGATCATTGTCATGCTGAAAGACCCAGCCACGTTTCATCTTCAATGCCCTTGCTGATGGGGTGATGAGGTTTTCACTCAAAATCTCACGATACATGGCCCCATTCATTCTTTCGTTTACACGGATCAGTCGTCCTGGTTTTTGCAGAAAAACAGCCCCAAAGCATTATGTTTCCACCCCCATGCTTCACAGTTGGTATGGTGTTCTTTGGATGCAACTCCACATTCTTTCTCCTCCAAACAAGACAAGTTGAGTTTTTACCAAAAAGTTCTATTTTGGTTCCATCTGACCATATGACATTCTCCCAATCCTCTTCTGGATCATCCAAATGCTCTCTAGCAAACTTCAGATGGGCCTGGACATGTACTGGCTTAAGCAGGGGGACACGTCTGGCACTGCAGGATTTTGAGTCCCTGGCGGCGCAGTGTGTTTTCTGATGGTAGCCTTTGTTACTTTGGTCGCAGCTCTCTGCAGGTCATTCACTAGGGTCCCCCGTGTGGTTCTGGGATTTTTTGTGATCATTTTGACCCCACGGGGTGTGATCTTGCGTGGAGCCCCAGATTGAGGGAGATGATCAGTGGTCTTGTATGTCTTCCATTTTCTAAGAATTGCTCCCACAGTTGATTTCTTCACACCAAGCTGCTTACCTATTGCAGATTCAGTCTTCCCAGCCTGGTGCAGGTCTACAATTTTGTTTCTGGTGTCCTTTGACAGCTCTTTGGTCTTGGCCATGGTGGAGTTTGGAGTGTGACTGTTTGAGGTTTTGGACAGGTGTCTTTTATACTGATAACGTGTTCAAACAGATGCCATTAATACAGGCAATGAGTGGAGGACAGAGGAGTCTTTTAAAGAAGTTGTTACAGGTCTGTGAGAGCCAGAAATCTTGCTTGTTTGTAGGTGACCAAATACTTATTTTACCGAGGAATTTACCAATTAATTCTTTAAAAATCCAAAAAATGTGATTTTCTGGATTTTTTTTTCTCATTTTGTCTCTCATAGTTGAGGTACACCTATGATGAAAATTACAGGCCTCTCTCATCTTTTTAAGTGGGAGAACTTGCACAATTGGTGGCTGACTAAATACTTTTTTGCCCCACTGTACATATATATGTGTGTGTGTGTGTGTCTTATATTAATGAAAATTGTTTTTTTCGTTGCTTTTAATTATTTTTTTCAGAAATTTTTTCAAGTTTTTTAGAAAGTCAGACCGTTTTGGAGCAACATGAGGGTGAGTAAAATAAATATCATTTTTGGGGTTTTTATTTTTTACACACTGACTGAATAAAAAAAAGTTATTTTAAACCCCACTGCTGTATGCTCTTCTATAGCATCAATCCGTAGACGTTCTTATACTTGTGTACTTTAATTAGTATCATTGTAAAATGATTAAACCTGCTCTTGAGAGACACTGCAACCTGCGATTTCTGTGTAGAGAGTTGAGTTGCACACAGCAAAGCATGATGGGACGGATAAAACAGGGACTATTAATCCAGAATGCCCCAAATGAGAAGGAGCGAGCGAGCAAGAGTTTTAAGACTCGTTTTGCTACAGGAAGCTGTCACAGACATTTACTTTCGTGCCGTTTGCTGCAACAACTTTCTTCCATAAGCCCCCATGACCCCAGAGACAAGCTCACTACGCCTCCATACCCTAAATAACTCCAGATTAAAATTTTACACACTCTCTCCCTCTCATGTTCTGACAAAGAGCAGTGTTGGCCTGTCATCTCCGATCTCATCTGCTGAGGAGACATCGCTGCTCCTCAGTAAACACAAACACACACTCACAAATACGTTCAGACACGCTCTCGCAAACCTTCATTATTCTAAACACATGCATCATGCGAGTTTAATGACATTCTATATTAATTCTATATTGATGCACCTTGCATGTTGCATGGCAACTGTAAACGAGCATGAACTATATTAGTGAAAATTATTTACTTTGATTATTATTAGTAATGCATTTAACTGTTTATTCAACAATGTGCACAAAAAGTACATTTGCATCAAAAACTCTTAACCCTTGAGCTGTGCTGAGAATCTTTTACCTAATTTGGTTTTCCCAGTAAAAAATGGCCAGCATTTGCTTGTAAATCTCTCATTGTGCCACGTTATTCCAAATCTTGGATTCAAATCATTTTGTCAACTTGTTTTCTTTCAATTTGCACAGGAACTGATTGATCGTAGCTCTCGTTCATCTGATCTTATGCATCTCAGTTTTTGAGTGAATAAATAAATAAATAAAAATAAAACCATGATTTGTGGATAATTTTTGAAATGTTCACTCAAAAACTGACTGAGGCTTCATAAGCTCTGATCAATTAGGACTATGACCAATCAGTTGCGAAAAGAAATACAAACCCTGTGCTCATTGAAAAAAAACAAGCTGATAAAAAGATTTAATCCAGTATTTGTTAATAATATAGCATAACAAGAAATTTATAAGCAATTTTTTGTAGTCCAGTCATTTTTGATTGGGAACACCAAATTAGGTAAACAAGGTCCGTGGAAAATACAAATTATAAATTTTTTTGGGGGAATTTGAGAGACCCTGTTTGTGGTAAGTCATGAAGTTTTATAGTACGCCTCGTCGACATTAAATAAGCATTTTCGGGGAAAATACAAATCCATCCTGGTCAAATGACTGGACACAACATTAAGCGTTAATATCAAGTAAGACACTAATATAAATTTTTTAATTTTCCTTTCTATTGGTACTCTACGATAACCCCTTTCACATGCTAAAATCACTTATTTTGTAATCTTGGCTCATATTTAGTAATTTTGTGAATATATTGGTTTGAGTTTAAAGGCCATTTAGTTCAATGATTGTGTTTGTTTTGCCAACAAATCGACTTGCCCTTATACACTCTTAAAATAAGGTGCTTCACGCTGCCATATCAGAACCTTTTTGTCTACTGGTTTCCATAAAGAACCTTTAACATCTGAAGAAGCTTTCTTTTTCACAAAAGGTTCTTTGTGGTGAAAAAGGGTTCTTCAGATTACAAAAGGTAAGAAAGAGATGGTTCTTTAAAGAACCTTTGAATGAATGGTTCTTTGTGGAACTAAAAATGGTTCTTCTATGGCATCTTTTGAAGAACCTTTTGAAGCACCTTTATTTTTAAGAGTGTAGAGTTTCGCAGACTCCTGTCACTGTCCACTCTAATGCAGATGTATAGATTTATAGATGAGGAGAGATCTTTTTGCTTAATTTATCACTTCTCTCATCCTCTTGCTCTCTTCTCAATGTTTTTGTAATCATAAAGATGAAAGCACTGATGATTTTTGCCCTGAAGTATAAACAGAGCTGGCTGACGACATCAATATCCACAAATCTAAACAAACGGGAGGAGCAGCAAACTTCACAAAAGTGCCTCTTCAGCATGTGTGTGTTTGTGCGACGCATGAAGTGTGTAACTGACCAATTAGACTACAAATTAGACCGAATCAAGGCTTGTCGGGATCCTTTGCTCCAATACAATTTTTTTTTTTTTTTCAATGGTTTTTTTGGGTTGGGGGGGGGGGGTGGGGTAGGTGGGTGAGTGGTCACAATCTTCAGACTTAAGTGAAAACGAGGTGAACAGACGCATCAGAGTGGTTCAGACACACATGCACACAAATTCATTGTGACGTCCAAATGACGTTGACTCTGCTGGGTCGTGGAAATAAAGCCGGACGAATAGCAACTCCAGAAACACGAGTACATAAAACAAATAAACCAATCAAACGACAGAAGACAGTTTTTAAGGGGCAATACCTAAAAAACAGACACAACTGTGTGTGTGTGTGTGTGTGTGTGCAGAAATTGATTGCTCTTTGTCTGCAATGTCAAGACATTGTGAATGGTCCTTTTTTCAGCTCAAGAACAATAAAACAGAAAATCTCCTGATACATAAGTACCTCGCACGGGAGGAATGGGCCATTCTCTTTATTTTTTACTATCGTTTGTCCATCACACTCATTTTTTCGTGGTTCATTACTCCTTCTGTCAATGGCTTTAATTTTCCACTTCTCTGCCCTGACACACGGTGAAGGACCTGCACTGGGCTTCACTGTTACTGCCTGTCTGAAAATACAAACACACAGCTCATGCAACTGGACATAAATGTGAGTTTGGGTTGAATTTTAGACTAAATTGTCCCCAGAAGTAAGCTTAATTGGGCAAAACTCTCTTCAAAGGCAAAATGATTAATAAATAATATACAATTTCAAATTTTTTGCATCTTTTTA
This sequence comes from Sinocyclocheilus anophthalmus, assembly GCA_018155175.1. NCBI lineage: Eukaryota > Metazoa > Chordata > Actinopteri > Cypriniformes > Cyprinidae > Sinocyclocheilus > Sinocyclocheilus anophthalmus. Next base: position 470,006 of record JADLZN010011821.1, read on the forward strand.
TATAAGGTATAATTGGCTTCAAGAGAGACTGTGGCTAGTTGTCACACGAAGAAAATGTCACAATGGCTATTTTTAAACAGAAGTCAATATTTCAAATCATTATTTTGTTAGTAGTAATTTTGTCTTTTTTAAGCATCTAGTTAAAAGCTAAAATAATTTTAGTTTTTTTTGTTTTTGGCCAACTAACAATAATACGGTCTTTTCAATGTTTTTAAAAGACGTCTCAAGGCCTTGCCCTTTATTTTTTGAAAAAAAAACTCCTTACTAATTCTTGAATGATTACCATTTATAATAAATATTTTATATTTTAAAATGTAATTTATACTTGTGATGTAAAGCTGAATTTCAGCATCATTACTTTTCCGTCTAAGTCTGCGTTTGCGCTCAAGAAAAGAACATTTCTGATTATGATCCATGTTTAAAAAAACAGTTGTGCTAGCAAACCATATTTTTGTGGAAACAGGGATTGGTGAACAGAAAGTTCAAAAGAACAGCTTTTGTTTGAAATAGAACACTTTTGTAACATTATAAATGTCTTTTACTGTCGCTTTTGATCAGTTTAATATATCCTTGCTGAATAAAAGCAGTAATTGTATTCTTTAAAAAAACAAAAGTGTGGAAGCCTTATAGATATTCTTTCTAAATTTTTGTGGCCTTTTTAAAATAATTCTTGTATATGTATAAATAGCTTCCTAAATATTTTGTATATTAAATCTTATGTTGGCCAAAACATTGATATTTCTTGTATGGTTTTTTTTTCTTTAATATTTTTTTAATATTCATAATTGTTTTACTATTACCAGTAATTTAGCATGTTATATGACCTCTGTTTGTCTATGAGCAAAACCGTGAAGGTGTTTTCAATCTTAAGAAAGTACTTTTCAACAATAAGGTAACCCACACGTGACAGCTCTCCCCTAGTTCGCCCGTTTATGGTTAGTCCTCCTCGTTACCCGGATGAGCGTGTTCGGTATAAGAGGAGCTGGCGGTCTGTCTTTAAACAGTTATTGCGTTTAAAAGAGAACGAGGGGAAGCGCGGGAGAAGTGAAATGCAGGGAGACAGGTGCTGGCAAAGAGCAAGCGAATGAAACATGAGGTGAGACAGACGGGCCGAGGAGGGGAGCAGGTAGAGAGACAGATATTCTCATTCATTCAGAGCAGATCTGATACACACACACACACGACCTCTCGCGGCTCTGTGCTCCCGCTATCTTGTCACATCGTATCCGCGCTGATGGGTGGGGAGGGGTCGGGTTGGGGCGTCGCCTCAGGGCTCGTCGCCGAGCAACAAAAGACCACTCAGCTCGCGTTAGCCCTCCCGTCGGCCAATCAGGACTGACGGAACTCGGGCGCGGTCCGCTGCTAGCCTTCAAATGCTAAGTGCTTCATTAGCCACCTTTCATATCGCCGTCGCCCCCGGCAACCCACTTTACACTCGCCATCCCTGGGAGCGCGGCAAAACTTCAGTCCGCCGTCAGGCCACACACACACACACCACACACATATATATATATATATTGTGTGTGTGTGTATGCTGTCATCAGTGCATTTTGTGGTTTCCAGAACCGCTCACAGTCACACAATCAACGCTGAATTCGTTATGCGCGCGCGTGACCGCAGAGTACAGCGTGAATTTGTTGTTATGAGTGTGTAATGTGGTTAGACATCACTGTGTGTGTGTGTGTGTGTGTGGCCTGAAGCTCAGCAGATGCCTGAAGCCTCTCCTGTCAGGATGGAGAGATCGGACGGAGAGGGAAACAGGAGAGAGCAGCTCCATCAGGGTACCGCTGTCTGTGTGTTTCCTGTTATCTTCCTCTCACTTTCCTCCTCTTCCTCAGTATGTCATGGTGAAGCCTGGAGTCAAACACACTGTCTTTCCTCAGGACTGAATTCACACTGAAATCTGGAAAAGAAGCGACACTTGTACAGCACTAACAAGTAGCCTACCAGTATTTTTTGGAGGTGCACTGTGTGGTATTTTTTTATATACCAGAGTACCGTGCAAATATCATGGTATATGAATGTTTTTAGCTGATTAATTATGCATTGTCTGTACCAAAATACTATAGTGTTACCATCTGCCACTGAACTAAAGGGTTACAGCGAAAGGCTGCAAACAAACAGGGTTTAGTTGAATCTAGTTTTTCTTCCAGATCAAGATTTTACATTGGAAAGCACGTGGCGACAGAATAATAAATAGTTTCGCTTACAAAAAAGTAAACAAAATTGTGCTTGGCATCAAATAATAACAATATGTAAAATAACATGAAAATGTATACATTTTATAATTGCATTCAACAGCGTAAGATTGATTTACCAGCAACATGCACAAAACAATCATCAGGTTGCATAATATATTACCATTAGAGAAATTAATATGCTAGAAGACTGTTTGCTTGGACACATGACTTTTGACGACATCAATAAAAGATATGGTGTTTACGCCTGCCTTTTAATAGCAAACAAAAACCTAAAACAAAATTTCTGTGATGTCTTTGCACAATTCTATGATTGGTTGTAGCATTTTAATATTTAGCATTGTGTCGCTGTCTTTGAGTTAGTCAGAACAAACCATTTGGATGGTTTAAAGAATATTCCAGGTTGAATACATCGTACAGTAAATAACATCTTTGACCTGATGTTGATCACCACAGACAATATTCTGACTTAGTTTGAGTGAAATAAAACACAAAATATACTGAAAGTTAAGCATATACAATGGAACTCTATGGTGCAGCCCTTGTGTTTAACCCCAGAATTTTCTATTCATGAAAAGAAAAGAAAGTCTTGTAGTGTACATAATAACGTTAATGACAGTGTTTCAGCTGCATCTCTTCTTGTCCTACACGTCATCTATTTTTCATCTCTCTGCTGTTTAATAGTACTTTAAATCTATCTGATTAATATATAAGAGACTATTTGCCATATGTGTTTAAATGAAAGATATGGGTTAATTATAACAGTGCAGTGTCTTGCCCAAGATCTCATGTTCAGGTAATCCTTGACTAAGATTGACACATTTGTGACCCTTGTCTTAAGTCGCTTGGGTATATTTTTTTAGCAATAGCCAAAAAAGCATTGTATGGGTCAAAATTATTATGGGTCATTATTATTTTTCTTTTATGCCAAAAATCATTAGGATATTAAATAAAGATCATGTTTCATGAAGATATTTTGTAATTTCCTACCGTAAATATATCAAAACGTAATTTTTGAGTAGTAATATGCATTGCTAAGAACTTCATTTGGACAACTTTAAAGATGATTTTCTCAGTATTTTGATTTTTTTGCACCCTCAGATTCCAGATATTCTAATAGTTGTATCTCGGCCAAATATTGTCCTATCCTAACAAAGCATACATCAATGGAAAGCTTATTATTAATTAAAACAAATTGACCCTTATGACTGGTTTTGTGGTCCAGGGTCACATTTGTCTTTCTGTCCGAGACAGAGGACTCAAACTCAAGACGTGGACTATTTAATTACTCAATGTAGTGAAATTAGAGTAGTGGAGGGAGAATGTAGGAATGTGAACAGTTGCGAATGACACAATGAAATGAACATGTTCATCCTTGTTGTTTTTAGAAACGAGAGATTAGTCAAAATGAGTCTATGGTCGTGTCAGTAAACTCATACTGAATACAGAACACTCCTTTAATATGAGATGTGTTTTCTGGGTAATTTGTCAGAGGTTTTGTGTTTATGTCTTTTCTAATATGAAGAAAATGATGCGTGACGTGGTTAATATCCCAACCTGAAGTGTGTTGTGTGGTGTGTGTGTGTGTGTGTGTGTGTGTGTGTGTGTGTTGAGAGAGAGAGACGGGTCGTCTACTTTCTTCTCTCTCCCCTCTAGTGGCCGATGTTTTACGGCTCAGTCAACAATCCCAGACACAGATATGCTAGAGCACAAGTTCATTTAGCATAGGCTTTTTGAATATGTTTATTTTTTATTTATATAAAGCTAATTATAATGACTATACAGTCATTATAAACTTTTGCATCTTTTGTAGAATAAAAAATGTCATTTTTACATTGACGGCGTCTCCAAATTAGGGAGGTTTTTGTCAGATTTCAGTAACTTCTGTGGACACTTTTGTGCCCAAAGTACTAAATAAACCCACACATACATTACACTGTGATTTTTTTTTTGTTACATACGTGTTTTTATTGTTATATTACATGTATACATTTGATTTGTCTCTGTGTTTATAGTGTTATAGAATAGTTTTGCATTTGTATAGTGTTATAGTATGTGTATCTGTGAGTGTGTGTGTGTGTGTGTGTCAGTGTGTTTATATTTCTCTGTGTGAGTGTGAGTGATTCTGTTCCCCTGTGGTTGGCCTGAGGGCACCTTCACTTCACAATTAATGGAGAGAGTCTCATGGGAGCTTCAGTCTCCCTCTTTTACATGAAACCTTCCTCTCCTCTTCCCTCCATCCCCCCCTCTCATCACATTCTCTTCTCTTCTCATTTAGTCTTTTTCCGCTAATCTTTTATCTCTTCTGTCATTTCATTTCTAAATATTTATTTTTTGCCTTTTATTAGGATAGGACAATATATATTGACAGGAAAAGAAGTGGGAGAAAGAGGGGACAGGATTGGGAAAGAACCGCAAGCCAGGACTCGAACTCGGGTCGCCCAAAGCGTAACGGTGCTATATGTCAGTGCACTGCCCACGAGGCTATCGGCACCAACTATCATTTCTTTTCTACTTTTTTCCTCTGTTCTCATTCAGTCTCGTATTTCTTCTAATTCAAATTCTCTCATTTTAATTCTTTGTCTTGTCATTTTCAGCTCATCTTTTCTTTCTCATGTAATTTCCTTAATTTTTTCTCACATCTTCTCATGTTGTCTCATCTATTCACATTTTACGTCTTCTCATTTCATCATTTTCTTTAGATTCTTCCCATTTTGTCTCATTTGTCATTTTCAGCTCATTCTCATTTTCTTCTCTTCCATTCTCATTCCATCTCTTATTTAGTTTCTTAGTAATTCATTTTTAGCTAATCGTTCCTCAACTCTTCTCTATTTTTTTTTCTCTCATCTCATTTAGTCTCTTCTCTAATATCATATTCTTTTCTCACCTCTGCTCTTCTTGTCTCTTTCATCTCATCTCTTCTCTATTATTTTCTTGTTTCTTCTTAGCTCTTTTCATTTAATCTCTTCCTTTGTCTCATAACTCCTTTCCTCTTATATGAATCCTCTTTTCTTCTTTTATTTCATCTCCTCTATCGTTTTTTTTCTGGCTTCTTGTCTTGTCTCGTCTCTGCTCATTTCTTCTCTTCTTGCCTCCCATCTTTTTTCCTTTAATTTAATCTCTTCTCACTTCATCTCTATTATTTTCTCTGTTTTTCATTCTTAATTTGTTTGTCTTGTCTGCACTTTTCTCCTCTTATTTTAATCTCTTATTCTTTTACTTATTTCTATATTTAATTTCTTCTTTTGTCAGCTCATCTTTTCTAATCTCTTCTGTTCATTATCATTTTTGTCTCTTCTCTTATTTTCTTCCCCTCTCTGTTTATTTCTTCTCATTTCACCTTCTTGTCCCTTTCATCTCGTTTTCTCTTTACCATTTTCTTTTCTCCGATTTTCTTGTTTCTTCTCATCTCCTCTCTTTTCATTTGCTCCTTTGTCTTCTTGTCTAATCTCATCTCATTTATTATTTTAAATCCCTAAAATCAGAAGAGAACAATATTTTAACTCGAGAATTTCATGAATTTCACCCTCCCACAAAACACACAACTAAAGAACACGACAGGCCACATCACACATCCACATTGTTTGCTTGCATGTATAAAAACCTTTTCAGCTTCCGTGTGTCTCTGTAGGCCGCATGCGTCTCGTGTGCACCACGTAAGTTTGCGTTTGTTATACTATATTAAAGCACACGTGAAACCTTTTGGTTTATTTAGATAAAGACATTCCCAAAACCGCACAGACGGATCTCCTCAGAACAGAATAAAATCTCAGGGAGCGTTTGATCACGAGAGGAACGAGGAGAACTCCTCCTTTTTAAATGATTGCATCACCTCTTCTTCCACCCCGTTCCCTCTTTCTCTCTCTCTGCCTCTTGATATCTCCTTAAATCCGGAGAGAACTGAAAATTTCATTCTTCCTCCATAGGTAATCAACATCAAACGCGCGCGCGCACTGTGTCTCACCCGGGACGACACTTTCGATCACCTTGCACAGTCTCACCTGTGTCATCAATTAGAGTGTCTCTCCGCACAATGCATTATGGGAAGGAGTTCAGAGCTGTCAGGCATCATGAAGCGTTATCGTGCGCGCACGCAGCAGGAGTAATGCGAGGCGTCTGCGGTGTCAAGCGTTCTGTTTAATGTGATTCTCTCTCTAGTACACTGCGTGTGTAGCTTTCTGCGGCTGCTGTTTACCATGCAATAATACAACAAGTGTGTGTTTGAAGTGTGACTGCGCTGTGCTCTTGTGCGGGCAGAAGGGGACGGCACGTCACCGCTCATAAACTCATTTCAGACTGGTACCGTGTCTTGTTAAGAGAGACATTGTGTTACTGGTTTGACCTGGAGCTGGTTAGATTGACAGAGTGAGTTGTATCCTGCAGGAACGGTTGATTCGGAGAGTCTTTCGTAACGGTGAGAAACAGGGCTACCTTATTTTGCAACGCGGAAGTAAGCTCTTTCCTGTGAATGTGTGCGAGACTTCCGTTTCAGTAGTTGCTCTAGGTAAATAACTAGAAGAAAAACAGTGCTGTAAACAGTAAAACTAGGGTATTTGCACTACAAACCAGTGTGTTTATGATTACAATAATGCGTGAAATTATATGATAACAAATAGGCTACCAGTTTAAAATAGGCCATCAAGCAAGATAACGGACATGTGACGGACTTGTACTGCTAAAATGATGAAGGGAATGACACCGGATGTCTGGCACGTTCAAGTTATAAATGGCGGCACCCACATATTTAGAGGGTTCTTGTCCACCAATCTCACGTTTTGGGAGACCATTAATAGCCTACATTTTAAAAATGGCTTTGTCAGTCCCTGTTTACTTTTTAATAAGTTCGGTCCATTTGTGAATGACTCAAAAGTGCACTTTATAATAACTTTCTCTGAAACAAATTGCCCTCTTCAGCTAAAGTTACCTAGAGCACACAGCTGTTTGATAGTTTTTTAGGCAACTGTTATGGGTCTTTCTGATGTCTTCCCATAATTATCACAGTAATTTAATGCATTAGTGATAGATAAATAAATACATTTTACTGTAGTAAATAGCAAATAAAGATAGATTTTATATAGAAGCATTACCATTAGGGTAAATAAAGATGCTCAAGAGGTGAACTTGAACTTCAGCATCTGGCCACAATTAGGCCTGGGCGATAAAAACGGTATCGATATTTATCGACGGTACACCCTCTTCGATATCGATAGAAAAATTGTTCGATATAGCTCACGATATAAGCATGTGCTATGAGTGACGCACAGAGCACACACAAACACCGGACACATGCTGAAATGAGTGATGTGCCTGCCTGTGATGAGGAGATTGTGAATAAAGAATGAATATTAGTCGAATTTAAAATAAACATTTGCATTTGAATGTTAGGTGTGCATCAGGGAGCGCGAGATGCGGTGATGATGTAAGTGACGTTGTTGCATTTTAGTGTTTTGTTAGTCTAGCCCACGAGATGTGCTGCTGCTGTGTTACTCATTCAAAATATTAGAGAAATATAGAAGCTCAATGCGGAGAAGATCTTGATTAGGTTAAAACCGAAACCAAGCCATTCACACATAATGCATATTCAGAGCATTTTTTAGACTGACAAATGACTGCTGCACTCGCGTCTCACACAAAGATGTATATAAAGCCATGCAAAGTTAAAACAGTTTCAACTTTTAGAAAACACGTCACGAATTTGTGGAGGTTTATTCCTTTTCACTGCATCTCACATGTTTTTAAATGCAATCTGTGTGAATGGCGCTTCAGCTCTTTGGATTAAGCAATGCATAAATACATGATGCTGTTTTGTTCATAATTGTTTATGCAATTTACGAAATTATATTTGATTTTTATGAGTTAATTTAGACGTAATGCACGTTTTTATTGAGTTACTTCCTTGCGTTGACAATTTAATTGTGCTGCATTATTTTGCTCATTGCGTCTTCCTGTGGCCTCGGGAGACAAGACAAGTTTCTTTTAAGACCTATTTAATCTGCACATAAAACATTAGAAATTAGATATTTGTTTAATTTTTATTGTGTTTGATTGTTAAAACAAAAAAATATTTGTTGTTTGTCTCAATAAATTGTCAATTATAAATACAGTGGTTAAATTTAAAAAAAAATTCTATTGCTTTTTGTTTTAAAAAAAGGTTATAAAAAATGTCAATAATTATCGATACCGAACGATATGAAACATTATATCGTTGATACATTTTTTAGCTATATCGCCCAGCCCTAGTCACAATTATAGTTTTCCAATCTCTCATTCAGGCTCTGCCTGGCAAGAAATGCCATCTTTCACCTATTCTTTTTTTTAATTATTATTTGTGTTTCAACCCGCTCATTGTCCAACACAACTTTCGAAGATATTTCCTCTGGTATTTCTGTTGTAATTATGGCAACATTACTTGTTTTCAAATTTTTGTTAACAGAAACTGGCAGTTTTGATATGAAATGATATTTTGTGGTTCTGCAAGATTCACGATTCTCATTCTGTGTGTTTATAATGAAAATAATAGTTATTGTAGGGGAAAATAAATATATTTTAATTTTAGTTTAACATTCAAATTAAGCTTTATTTTGTTTGTAATATAATTATTATTAAGTCATCCTGTGGCCTCATGAAAGTTTGCTGAGGCCCCGGCCACCTGGTTGAGAGACACTTTTTTTTAATCATTTCTATACTCTTCATCAAACAGGTATTTAAAGATTGGACTTGTTTACATGCTCATTTCAGTCCCAAAACAGGTAAAACACATTTTAATACCTGTCAACATCAACAAGAAATGTTGTTTAGAATAAACTCTAGAGCTCATTTGTAGGAACCAGAACATTCTTACAATCACTTCCCATTAGTAACTGTGCCACACTAAAATCACTACGTGGTACTACAGTAAAACAATTGTAACTTGTTATTAGCCACCACTGTCATCTAACTGAATGCCTTTTACACTGTTGAAAGCAGAACCCATATTACTTTATTATGGCTTTTACATTAGTAATAATAGCAGCAGTAGTAGAAAGCATGGTCGGCTATTTTGATGTAAACCATAGCTAAAATAAATCTGTATCAAGGCTGTCACCAAGGCTGTATTTATTTGACCAAAAATACAGTAAAAACAGTAATACTGTGAAATATTATTACAATTTAATATAGCTGTTTTCTATTTGAATATTTTTAAAAATGTAATATATTCCTGTGATGTAAAGCTGAATTTTCAGCATCGTTACTCCAGTCTTCAGTGTCACGTGATCCTTCAGAAATCAGTTAACAATTATCAGTGTTGAAAACAGTTGTGCTGCTTCATATTTTTGTGAAAACTGTGATACATTTTTTTTCCAGGATTCTCTTAGGAATTGAAAGTTAAAATGAACAGCATTTATTTGAAATAGAAGTCGTTATAATATTATAAATGTCTTTACTGTCACTTTTGATCACTTTAATGCATACTTCCTCAATAAAAAAATTTTTTTTCGAGAAAACAGTATTTTATCCAAAGATGATTCTATCAAATTATATAGTAACATGTTCTTTCGATGCTCATGAGTTCTTTGTATCACCTTGTCAGGTTGTTACTGCAGTAATATTGTCACAGTATTCATTGAGTGTGTGTGTGTGTGTGTGTGTGTGTGTGTGTTTTCAATCATTGACTGCGAGAGGCTTCAGGGAATTTGCTCGTGGCTTTTGCCTGTAACCTTTATATAAAACCAGGTTTTGATTTGAAACGTCTCACTAACACCCGTGACACTGCATTTCAGGAACGAGTTTGCAGAGTGTGTTTCTGCAAAAGCCAGACGGGCGTCTCGTCGGACAGTTGGGTGTTTAGGTTATCCGACTCACATCGAGAGGCTGAGAGTTTTCAAGCTGTGTGTGTGAGAATGTGATATTGTCTCTGTGTCGAGTGGGAAGGTCTGCGGCGCGTAATTAGAATATGGGCTCCTGTGTTGTGACTGGCTTCTTTGAGCGAGCTCACCTGTGTGCTTCCTGCTCATTAGCATTCTCATGCATATTAATAAGGAGCAGAGGCGCAGCACGCCCTAGCTTGGCCGCAGGGCATCATGGGAGATTACTTGCATGAGTAATCCCGCTGGCTGGAGTTGGTCCAGAACTCCACAGCTGTCCGTCAAAGCGCAGGCGGGCAGAAGGGCATCAGGGTGTGGCGGGGCAGGGCAGTAAAGGGCTAGCGTTTAGCATGGGCTTAGCATTAGCTCATGGGGGAGGAAGTAAATCTCCTTTTGCATCGTAATGAGAGGGGTTTTATGGCGGTTTTGCTGATGAGCTTCTATTTAGTTTAGAAGTTTGCTCTCTAAATGTCTAAAACTAGCGCTGTATGCTCTCTGATGATGATGATGATCTTCAGTTTCATAATTCTACCTGTTGTTGACATCTCAGATTTATTAGTTCAAGAAGAAATGTCTAGCGCTGAGCTACAAAAACATGTTGCTGAGGTGATAGAATCACTTTAATAGCATTTCAGTGTACACTATACAATTCTTTTGTCGTTTTGGGTTGGTGAGATTTTTTAAAAGTTTTTGAAATAATTCTCTCCAAAGCTGCATTTATTTGATTAAAAACAGAGTAAAAACAGTAATATTGTTAATATTTTTACAGTTTAAAGTATCCATTTCATTAAATATATTAACATGTAATTATTCTGTGCTTCAAATCGAATTTTCATCATCCCAAACAATTACTCCAGTCTTCAGTGTCACGATCCTTCAGAAATCATTCTAATATGCTGATTTGCTGCTTAAGAAACATTTCTGATTATTATCAATGTTGAACACAGTTGTGCTGCTTAATATTTTTATGGAAAAATTGTATGCAATCTTGCTGAATAACTTTCTTTTAAAAAATCTTACTGACCTCAAACTTTTGAACCGTAACTTGTGGCTTTTATTTATCATAGATATGCACAAAATATCCAAATGACTTTTGCAATATTTTCCAATATCAAAGTTGCATGATATTTTTCAGACTGAACTCTAAACAGACTTTTATGCTGATTTTGCATCCTTTTTTGAAAGCTTTTTAGTTTTTCATGGAAAAGAGTGCACAGTTCTCATATGTTCCTCCTTTTCGGGTCCACGGCAGAATAAAAATGCTATGGTATGTTTGAAAACGCATAATAAGTGAGTAAAAAATATTTAGTAAAAAATAGTATATATAGTAACAGAATCTTATTGTGTTATGTTGTTTTAAACGTGATGACACATGTTGCTTCATTTCTCAAAACCCACACAAGAAACTACATTATAGAGGCCAAAGTCTTTCGTAATAAAACATGTTAGATTAACCAGCAGTGGCATCAAGGGAAGGGAACACCCACTTTTTATCATCCAATCAGTTCCCAATAGATAAAATCAAGTCCTTCCCTACTTTGTTGAACATTCAGTTTCACTTGAAAATAATACCTTGCATAAGTAAAATTGGTTGCAAATGCTGATTCATGTTGCCTTGACATATTTCTTGACCTAAACACTGATGTTTCCATTCATTCCTTCAGCTTTCATTCTAAAGCAGCCAAATCAAGTGAACTCTGAAGAGATTTTTGCTGTATCATTTGATTGAGAACAATGCAAGGTGGGTGCAAATTTCTTTATCAATGTTTATCTCTGTGGTACAGAAATGAGATTTCACATTTGCTGGAATTAAATGTTTGGTTGCAGAAGAGCAGTATTGATCTGTCCTGCTCCAGCACTCTGAAGTCTATTAGTGTTTCCACATCATCAAACATATGAAAGTGTATGCCATGTGTGTGTGTGTGAGAGAGAGAATGTGAGAGGTAGGGAACACAGTGGGGTTCACATACTGTGTGAATACTAATTCAGCTCTCTTGGCAGGTCAGGGTCCCTCTCCTCTCGACATTTACCCATCTGCACCACAGCACACACTCTCACACACAGCTCCTGTGGATTACCTAGGCCGCAGGACAGAGCCGTTTCTATGGAAACCTCATAGCAGGCCGCATGAGTTAACCGTACACCTCTTGTAAGTCTCTCCTCCAGGAGTTTGTTGTGTGTGTGTGTGTGTGGGTTGTGTTGTGTGGTGTGTTTGTGTGTGTGAAGCACACAGCGCTGGGTGAACTGCACACCGACCTGTCACTCAGGTAATTACTGTATTCTTTAATGAAGGACAGAAAGCCTTGTGTTCTTTTCTGGAAGATGGTTTTGGGGTAAAGCTTATCAGTGACCGATGACACCGTTACACATGTGAAACACCTCATTGTGAACTTTTTACTAATTTGAAATCCATTAAGCAGAGTCATATATAAAAGCAGATTATAAAACACGATACACTAATGTTTAAAAACTTTTGAAAGAAGACTCTTCTGCTCACCAAAGCTGCATTTAATTGATCAAAAACACAAAGAACTTAATTATTTAAGTATATAATTATATATTAAATTATTCTTATTATTTTCAAATACTGTTGAAATATATTAAAATTTTTCATTATAATTTAAAATTTAATTTATTCCTGTCATGCAAAGCTGAATTTCCAGCATCATCCGCCATTCATGTCACATCTCCTGCAAATCAATTTCTGTATGCTGATTGCTGCTCAAACATTGCTTATTATTATCAGCTGATTGAAAAAACCAGTTTTTTTTTTTTGGCCCACATAAAAAAATTTTCAGCATTCTTTGAAATAGAAATCTTGGTAACACTTTATTTTAAGGACAAATTCTCACTATTATCAGCATGCATATTATTAGCATGTTGGCTGTTTAATAGTACTTAAAAAGCACATATTAATAGCTTATTCTGCATGACCATATTTTAATAAGCAGCAAATAAGGGGTTTATTGAGGCAGAAGTCATAGTTAATAAGTAGTAAATAGTGATAATTGAACCTTAAAATAAAGTGTGACCAAAATTGAATTCTTTAATAAAAACAAAAATTGTGGATCTTTTCACATTTCCGGGTTTATTCCGGGTTTTTCACATTTCTGGGTAAACTTCTAGGGGTAAACAGAATCTACAACAAAAGCATTTCTATAATTAAAAAATAATTTAAAAATGTTGAGAGATTGATTACATTGGTCACTTGTCCCTCATTTTCTCTAAAAAAAAACACGGAGGTGAAAGGATTGGCTTTCTGTAAACATTAACATACTCACTGTTTCAATACTAAAGCCACAAGATGTACACAATATGAGTGTTATGATTATGCATATGAAATCGCTTCCTGATCGTTCCTGTTTAGAGTTATCCAATTTTACAACTCTCATGACAACACCATAAACCCTAAAATGCTCAAATGACTGCACAATGGTTCAAACAGCTTTACAGCTCAAATAATACACACATTTTAGCAAAAAAGCAAGTAATGTAAGTGCATTTATAAAATTATTAATCACATTTATGCTTTTAATCCCTCAAAAAATGTGCTCCATTTACTTCCAATATAAGTGCCTCACCAAAAGATCCATTTTTTCTTTTTTTTTCTTTGCTATTTAAAGAAAACAAGCCATGAGCCATTTGCCACGAATGAGCCATTTGAGCAACATTATGCCTTGAATGCTGAGACATTAAGTTTACCTTGTAATGAGCAGAAATATTAATTATAAATGAGCTGATGTTAAAATGCATTTACATAGTAACTAGAATACAAATAAGGCTGTTGAAAAGTATGCAATTAGACATTGTTATTTTACATACAGTATATAGACTGCAATTCAGCAGATTACACACAATATTACTAGACACATTCACACACTTAATTACAGAGTTCATTTAATTATTCTGCTTGCGATGATACAGTTTTATATTGTAGTTGATTGTAACACAACATGGACACCATAATATAAAGTAAAACCCAGAAAGTAAAATCAAAGTTAGCTATAAAACTAAACCAAGAGCATCTTGGTTCATTTCTTGTGGGCAGTAATGAGAACAGAAAATGAAAATATTTTGAAGATGGACGTTGTCATCTTCAGCATTTTCATCCATCTGATATTGTGTTGGAGAAACGGTGTTAATGTCATAATGTCTATACGAGTCGGGTGTATTACAGAGCATCTGACATTGAGTGTGTGCTTGTGTGTGTAGGTTACCATTTGATTGACAGGTGAGCAGAGTCTCAGTGCTCTGGGCTTCATAATCAGCAGCTTTATTCCGAGCACAAAGGATTGTGGGAAGAGAAGGATGAGAGAAGCCGAGAACTGCAGAATAGTAAAATTCCCAGAGGAGAGGAGGGGTTGCCTTCTCTCCTTTGTTTATTTCTTTGCTCTCCTTTGAACAGGTTCTCAGTGTGTGTTTTCGGGAGTGCAGGTAGTGTATCTGTGGTGTTTTTTGAGTATGTGCGCAGCTCGGTGTGTGTGTTTTGAAACGAGTGTTGTTCTCATTATGACTGATAGATCAAAAGCGCGATTAATTTCTGAGCACGTCTTCCCTGGTGCTGTTGCTCCAGCTATTCAGTGCTCCTCATGCACATAAAACGGACGCTCTGATTGGACGAACTCTAAGTCAGTCAATCAAACGGGTGGGTGTGTCCATGTGGCAGGGCTTAGTGATATTTTTGTATTCGAGATATTTTTCCTGCCTTATTTTGTTTTCTGAGTTTTATAGAACATTCGTCAGGATATGTGGAATTTATTTTTATTTAAACTGCAATTTAAAAAAATTTAAATAGTTGTAGAACCTTCTTGCTTAATGAGGTTAAGCACCAAATTTTAAGTTAAACATTACTATTTCTTCCTTGGATTAATCGCTCTTGCTTGTTTTGGATGCATGAATAACTGTGAAATGAAGTAAATGTGTAATTTCCGCACTGGACCATTAGTGAGCTGATGCTACTGCGGCTCAAACTTTCCATCCTCTCCGGGCAGCTGTGTATTTCCAGTGAAGGTTTTATTCAAGCCGGCGTTTCTCAGAACTGCTGCTGAAACCCATTTACTTCAGCTCCAGGAAGTCAATAGCATCAGTTCTCTTTCCTCTCTGCTTTTTCTTTTCTCTCTTTCGTCAGAACTACTTAGTATGTTCACAACGTTCCTTGGCCATCAGTTTGTTTATCCGTCTTTTCGTTGCATCTTTCTTTCCATTTCTGGCGTCTGTCCACGTGTTTCAGGAAGGATTTTACAATGAGAATTGATTCAAGTGATTGTGGCTTAGTGCCATTTATAAACTCCAGCTTCGGGTGATTGTTCATAAACGGAAACAAGATAAAACCCAAATCATCTTGAGTAAAACTTTTGACCGTCTAACTCGCTTTTCTTAAAGTTTTCCTGTTTAGAAGATGCCATAGTTACCTATATTTACAATATCTGGGCCTGTCTCTTTCTCTGTGTATTTTTGTGCAGTCGTATAAATGATTTTCTCGTTTTGTCCGCTGATTAAGCTCATATCCATAAACAAAACGACCTCATTTAACAGATTACAAAGGAATTACACGATCAAAGAGCAAAAGTCAGGATGTATAAGAGAGTGGGAGAGCGAGCGAGCGAGTGTGTGAGTGAGAAGGAGATTGTTTGTGTGTGAGACAGAGAGAGAGGGATACACCTCTTGCCCTGCTCTGTCTGATATCGGAATCCATTTTGTGCTGAATGAACGTAACAGCTAATCCCGCCCTCTGGTACAGGCCTCAGGGTCTCTGACACTCACTCACACACACACACACACACACACACAGTGCATTTACATGCATTCAAAGAACCATCATTTTGTTGCATTCCAACATGTTTTTATAAATGCACACTGTTTTGTGAATGAATACTGACTGATTTGCACTAAATAATGTGTGCTCGAGAGGGTAGGTTGCACTACAAAATACACTAGTCACCAACTTACTTTTTTTGAAGTAGCATGCTTTTTACTCTAAAATAAAAAATTCATGTATATGCAGCAACATCTGAATATTATCCTTCTAATTGGGTTTCAATTAAAATGGTGTTACCATTGAACCGGTTTAAGTTTAATCAGATTTCAGGGGTTTTGAACTAGAAACACTGTCACTTTATGGAAGCTAAACAGATAAATCATACAGTAAAGAATGTAGGACATCTTCAACATTCAGGAGGTTGTCTGTTTGTTGATGGGCGTCTGCTGATAGGCACATGAGCATTTTGACTTTACTGTCATGATTAGTGGTTAATTCGTTGTGACCAGTTTTGCTATTGCTGTAAAACTCAGTTGATAACTGTAGGATGGATTATAAATGTAACTATCCAACTATAAATAACAACTAACTGTTTAATTGATGATTTTTGTTATCTTGTTGAATAAGCTTGTTGAATAACCTCTGCTAAGAAGGATAAGCAAGTAGTAATGACAGATAATCTAGATGAGATGAAATTGGATTAAACTGAATCTGGATTAAAAATCAAACTACATGTTCAGTCACAGAAAAGCCCATTCAACTTGAAAGCAGGCTGTTATTTAATACAAGTTTTCCTCACTGTTTGTACACTGTCTCTTTTATTGAACATTAATGGAAGTCATGGGCCTGTTCCTGGTCTAAAATTTCGTTTTATATGATTTTGGATGATCACTCCCAAGTCTGCCCTCTTACGGTTGAGTATTTATATATATATCTATTATTAGATATATTATAGATATATTATATATCTTTATTATATATATATATATATACACTCTAAAAAAATGCTGGGTTAAAAAGGGACAAACCCAACTATTGTGTTGTTTTGACCCAGCTGTTGGGTTGTTTTGACCAGCTATTGGGTTGTTTTGACCCAGCAGTTGGGTTGTTTTGACCCAGCTTTTGGGTTGTTTTGACCCAGCTTTTGGGTTGTTTTGTCCCAGCGGTTGGGTTGTTTTGACTCCAGCTATTGGGTTGTTTGGACCCAGCAGTTGGGTTGTTTTGACCCCAGCTATTGGGTTGTTTTGAACCCGACCTTGTTGGGTTGTTTTTGACCCAGCTATTGGGTTGTTTTAACCTAGCGGTGGGTTGTGTTGTACCCACTGTTGGGGTTGTTTTTGACCCAGCGGTGGGTTTTTTTTTTGACCCCAGCTTTGGTTGTTTTGACCTCGTGGTTGGGTTGTTTTGACCCAGCTAGTTGTTTGTTTTTGACCCGCTATTGGGTTTTTTTGTGACCCATTGTTTGGTTGTTTTGACCTCAGCGGTTGTGTTTTATATATATTATAAATCGCATAGCTGGGTATATTTACCTCCAGCATTTTTTTTAGAGTGTATGATATATTATTTTGAGATGAATCCATTTGCACTTAAGGGCTTTTAATGACGCAGTAGACCTTTCTGATGACGTTATGGTGTAAAGTGTACAGTGGTTGGAATGTGTTAAAGCCTTACACATGGCTCTCAAAATCCGACTGGATGTAGTCGTTTGTCCAGAAGTTATGGTGGTCACCGGCCCGTACGTCTCCTGTGTGTATAATAGACCTTTTGACTCGGACTATGAAGATGAATGGGTGACCGCAACTGATTGACAGAAGTTTAAAGTGACTTGTCAAACAGCAGAAGTCTGTATGTGGTCTATGAGTAATTTTAAATTGTCTTTGTTATTTGTCGGCAATTACAAGCTCGGTGAAAAATAATGCTTGACAGGTCTTTCCTTAAATTTGAATTATTTAGTTGTGTGCTTATTTTTTTGTTTGTTTGTACATTTTATGTAGGCTAAATTTTATTAGCTATGTGAATTATTGTTATTATTATTTTTATTAATTTTATATTAGCCTGTGAAAATAATTTTGAGGCCTTCATTACGGTTTTGTGAGTTGTGGTTTGTGTGTGTGCGCATGTGTGTGTCCGCGCTCTACCGTTATTTTGGCAGATTGTTCTTTTAATTAACGCTCATTTGCCCGCATCTGGCACGTGTATAGATTGAAATTAATTTTTAAGATTCAGCTTAGTTCACTCAAGGAAAAATAATACACTAGAGGTCAGTGGAGTTTGTTTACTGAGCGAAATGAATTTGCAGTTGGTCATTTGACAAGAGACCGCATTTGGTTCATATTTTGACAAATCTAGGAGACGGGAGAAAAACTTATTGAGTGCAAGTAGTTAAAATCCTCTCGTTGTTTTTGATCAACAGTTTCTGTGATTACAGTCTTTCACTGAACATTTCTTGACTGTAGTTTGGAAGCTACGAAAAGGATCGAACAGTCCAACCTGAGTCCTCATCGTGGATTTATTAATTTTTTTTGTGAGGTAGATATTGTCTTTCACAGCTAAATTTTCATGGCATAAGCTGAGTGAGATTTGCGTTATACGTTTCTGTTCACCCTGTTAAACACCTAATGAAATTAACCAAATAATTTATTTTTCCCAACAGAGAGAAAATTAATTTAGTGCACTTCATTAACTAAGCCAAACACCACGCGCTGAAACTGACGCTGCGCCCCTCCCCCTCCAAATCTATTAGCATATAAAACACTGCCTGTGTGTGTGGTAAATGTAGGTCACATCGATGAGGACTGCGCATACTTTGTAATTATAATTATCTCGTAAACACACCTTATTCCATGTTTTACAGTCTAGAGAGCCGTTACTTAACGGACGCCGACACCATATTGAGCTCCACTCACACACTCTCATCTAGATTAACTTCATTTGGCCACTTGTCAAATAGGCCACTGCACAATGCAAGACACACATCATTTTGAATTTAAGTTAAATTAAAACGTTTTTATTTTCTCTATCACTATCCTCTATTTTTAGATTCACTCTATTAGCAGTTATGGTTTTAGATGTTCGATCACTGCTGCCAAACTTTATATAAAAAAGGGAAAAAAAAGCAATGCTCTGGCAAACTTTTTGGGCTCGTTAGTTGTTGTTGTTGTTTTTTTTCATCAGCAAGGCTTATGAACAAATGTGGTTAAATGTGACGTTTAAACGATCATTTTCTGATAATAATAGGCTACCTTCCTAACTGAACTGTTCATAAATTATCCATCTTAAAATTGCAAAATGACCAACTGTTTACATATGTTTACACAGAAATATTGAAATCGGTTATTTTCGTTTTTTAAACTTTATTGGTAATTGTAACTTTTGTTAGAAATGGTCGGCCAAAACATTTCGATCTTGCATGTTGATATGGTTGCAAATGAATTCAGGTTTTAAGAGTCACCAGCATATTTGTCTTAGCTTGTGATTGTTGCTGCTCCAAATGACCGTTCTTATGATCTGGTGGCAGCCAGCTGCCAGTCACAGTTTGCGACGCTTTTAATCCAATGTTAAATCAATCACAGTCAACTCTGGGCCAAACTATACTGGGATGGACACCTCCTCTAAAGTTTCATTTTGCATCTGTTATTTTTATTCCTAGTTTTCCATGGATTGGTGGCGGATTTACGTGGTGGACCCATCTCGAGGAGCATCCAGACCGAACAGATGGACTCGAGCCCTGACCGGTATAGCGTGCATATGTGCATCCGCTGCTTTGCGCGTTAAGCCCTATTAAGACCGTCTACCGTGCAACTGGTGGTTTTTGTTTTTTTTTTTTTTTTTTTTGTTTTTTTTTTTTTTGTTTTTTGTTTTTTTTTTTTTTTTTTTTTTTTTTTTTTTTTTTTTTGTTTTTGTTTTTTTTTTTTTTTTTTTTTTTTTTTTTTTTTTTTTTTTTTTTTTGTGTTTTTTTTTTTTTTTTGTTTTTTTTTTTTTTTTTTTTTTTTTTTTTTTTTTTTTTTTTTTTGTTTTTTTGTTTTTTTTTGTTTTTGTTTTTGTTTTTTTGGTTTTTTTTTTTTTTTTTTTTTTTTTTTTTTTTTTTTTTTTTAATTTTTTTTTTTTTGTTCTGGTTTCTCCTCATCTCCGCGAGCTCTCGCAGACTTACACAGCGATAACTTCTAATTCCCTCACTGAGTAGGCCGGTTGTCTTCGTCGCGTCTCACATCGTGTAATTTACAGTCTTCCTGGAGGCCTTAGATATATATATCTGAAACCAGAGTGTGTTATTTCATAAGAGCCTCCTGCTGGGCGATTCATTTCCACAGTCACCTCGAGACCTTTAAAGTGCATTTATAACACAACAACCAGCTCCGTTTTGTGTTCTATTATTCTGTTTTTTGGTATTCAACATTGAGTTTACGAACCATTTGTTGGCTATATTTGGCTATTCGCTATGGCTTCTGATTAGCCTACATTGTGCTATGTTAATCTGAATTAATCCTTGTGTTATTGGGTCTTCAGGGATCATATCTTTAATTTCCTTTCCTTTCTGTTTCGTTTGCCAGAGAAACAGAGAGAGAAAGAGACAATGATGTAGGCCTGCTAGCTCAATAATATGTCTACTTAAAATAACATCAGCCGTTTTAGCTCGCCCATTAAATGAAAATAAAATGAGGCTTCCCTTCTCCCACGTTGTTTTGCGAGTAAAACATTTATGAAGCGGAATACGTCAGTATATGTGTATGTTTGTGAGAGGATCCTCCCTTTGCGCGAGACACCGGGCGCTCGAGGCGGCTCCGTCCGCCCTTCTCATGCACAAGGGCGTGAGCCCGCGGTAATTTGGGTTAAATGAGGAGAGCATCAGCTTTTTAAACACTTAAAAACTGCTAAAGCTCACGTAGACACAAAAACTCAAAGACTCGAGTATTTTGCTGCTGGGGAGGGAGGAGACTGACTGGGGCTGATTTAAACACACACATTTGCACATGAGCAAAAAGTCTTACTCATAAATTGTTAAGCGTCATTAGAGGTTTCATTTTCATGGGAACAATATATATAGCTATTCATATTTAGGAAATGTATATGGGTAAAACGGGTGTCCGTGTCTTTTCAATGCACCTGTGTGGCTCCTAATTTAACCGACAGGCTGATTTGAGCGATGACCCCCCCCCACGCGCGCCCCACTTATCATCCTAAACGTGCACAAAACACTTCCAGCATGGGTCACTGTCCCGGTTCGGTTAGCGATGAACAGAACAGGGAAAAAAAAAAGTTGACTGGATTGGCTGCAGGAGAATTAAACTGAATCAAAAGTGACCGCACAGCACCGATTATTACAGTATCTAAAATAGGCTAAATTAATAAATAAAACAATGTGGTCTAATTATTGTAGGTACAACCGATGATACAGTGGTATAAATAGGCTATTTGTATTCCATAGCATTAAAACTGTTTAAATAATTCGTAGATTTAATGTTCTTCTGCTGTTTAATGTTTTTGTGCAACATTATTTCCAAACGAGTTGTTCGATTATAATTTTTTAAAAAAGCATTGTGGGATGATAAATAAGAACACATAAAAGGGAAATATTCGTTCTGCCGTATCTGCAATTAATTTTGCTTTCATGCAAGTGTCTTTCATTCAGTTAACCAGAAATTAAAATATTTGATAAAAACAGATTAAGACCACACTATGAAATAACAAAACAAAACGTTTAATCGTGCAATCCAAATTACAGTGACATAATACACCCAGTAAAACTTACGTGTTGCTGAAAAAAATCCAAAAAGCAGGTAAATGGTAAAGCCGCGAGGAAAACAGACAAATAAAACTGGCCCTGCTAAAGAAAGCACAAACGACCTTAAAGAAATGTCCACAAAAATCATCAAAAATGTTGAAAGCGCACTTGGTTCCTTATTAGGCGAAGATACAATATTTATTCCGTGTCTCCAGGGATGAGGCTGCTCTCTCTATTGTCCTCCCTTTCCTCAATGCTGATGCTTAATTTTCAAAACTTCTATATTACCAAGGGACCTACGACATCAGCCGGAGAAATACCCAGCAAGTACAAAATCCGAGCCAGGGAGCGCTTTGTGCAGAGGGGAGGCATTTCAGCCGCTTTTACCGACTGCGCGAGGCGACATTTCATTTTCACGCGCTATTTTGGGGATTTTTTTTTTATTCATTCGTCCAACGGCGCGAGGAAATCGGGTTATTGGATCGCGAGAATGTCAGCCACATTTCCGGGACTGGTGCACGATGCGGAGGTATTTCAATTCATTTCTTATCACCTCACAAAAATCATCTAATTTAGTTTAATTTATCCTAGCATCGCATGAAGTGAAATTAGTTTCTCTTAGCACAGCGAAATGTAAGTGAAGACTTGTTTCTTTTTGTTAGGGTGTTTTTTGTTTGGCAGTCGGTCAGTATCACTGTTTACCTGGTTTGTTATTTTATAGTGAAAATGCCTTTTACTGTGTGTTTTTTTTTCGTGGAGAATATGGCTCATTAGAGTTCATTTAAAAGTCTCTACTGTGATTTGAACCATTTGCTCGTTCTTTTTTATGCATATTCTTGATTAGTCTGCAGCACTCCTCGTGCCTTGTGCTTACCTGCAGTGAAACGGGCGTAGAAACGGCTTTTAATGGCGTTTGCACGGATGTAGTAGCCTAATAATAATATAGTCAAATAACACTCAGTGGCAAATGATAGACAAGTGAGGGAGGAGAAAAAACGCTGTGCGCTCGTGGAGCAGTTTGCAGTGTGTTTCACGCACTCCCTCCCAGGCACGGAGAGATGACATCGCCGTCAGGTACTTTTCTAAAGACACTTTGAGCTGCTGTGTGTGTTTGTGTGTTTGGGGAAGGTTTGAGTTTCCGCCGCGTGAGAAATGCGCGCGGATCGCTGCGAGCGCGTGTAGATGACATCCCTCATATTTTTCTCTTTTTTCCCCGCACAGATACGTCACGACGGATCAAACAGCTACCGTTTGATGCAACTCGGATGCTTGGAGTCTGTGGCCAACTCGTCTGTCGCTTACTCTTCATCGTCTCCGCTTACATACCCAGCTACCGGAACCGAATTTGCCTCCCCGTATTTTCCCACGAACCAGTACACGCCCTTACACCACCAGTCCTTCCACTACGAGTTCCAGCACAGCCACCCGGCCGTGAACCCGGACGCGTACTCGTTAAACTCTCTCCATCACTCGCAGCAGTATTACCAGCAGCTCCATCACGGCGAACCGGCGGACTTCATCAACCTTCACAACGCCCGGGCGCTCAAGTCCTCTTGCCTGGACGAGCAGCGGCGGGAACTGGGCTGTCTGGACGCGTACCGCAGGCATGACCTGTCAATCATGAGCCACGGCTCTCAGTATGGCATGCACCCCGAGCAAAGACTGCTGCCCGGGGCGGGTCTGGGGCTGCCGCCACCGGGGGCCGATGACCTACAGGTAGCTACACCTCACCGGCATTTCTACCGTTCAAGCACAAAATACACACACTCAGCGTGCCACCGCCGTCTCACACGCACGCAGGCTGCAGAGAAGTTGACGCCTTCTGGGATGTTGTATAGTCACTTTCAGTGCCCGAACAGAAGAAATGATTGCCCGAGGGCTTCGACAAAAAACCTGAGACATCAGGAGAGACTTGAGAGAGAAAACTCGAGGCCGAGCGATTACTACTTTTCGGCCTTTTCGATTTCGCACAAATTAATTTAATAACGAATAATAGGCCTACGTTAATATTTCGAAATAGCTCATTAAAATAAACACGGGGGAAAAAATCACAACGGAAAAAACAGTCCGATTTGCAGAAATGCATTATTTCCCAACATGTGAAATAAGACTTCTTTTTTTTTTTTAAAGCTATATTTTGAAACGTTTGGAAGCGCCACCCTTTCAGTTGATTTAACTGGCGGATTTTACATATTTAATATAGTGAATATTGAGAAGTCTGAATTCGGCTGCGCGTATGTCGGGCCTCGCTGCTGTAAAGCCGCTGTTTCTTTTTCCTCCGTTAAAAGGCGGATTAAGGGCTTGAAAAAGTGCGAACAAAAGGCAAATCCTCCGCAGTAGAGCACCGTAGTTTATCCAATTTAGGACTTAATGTCAATCAACTGGTTATTTATGCACAGACATCTGAAACAGCTCAAGTTTAACCGGTGAGTCAACAATATGTTCAAATCAAAAAGATTATACAATGCTTTTAATCCGTCAGTGCGACAGTAAAGTTAAAATATATTGTTTTTGAAATAAAATATTCTAGCTTGCAGATTATATTTAGGATTTTTACGTCATTGCATTGAAAGGAAATTCTAATTTTAATAGTAAATTGAGTATTTAAACATCTACGTAATCTAATTTATAGAAATAATAGAATAAAACTATTCTACAAAAGATTAGATCATAGTGGAATACGGTAATGTTAAGTAAGTAATGTTTTGAGTCAAAACAATAAAAATAATTTGTACATTTACTTAAAACTCAAAACTTTTGACTAGTAATTAAAAAAATAATTGTTGTATAATTACTTTTTTTATTTGCTCGTGTTTTACAGGGCATAGGCTATATTTAAATAACATGGACACAATAAAATCAGCAATATAATAATTATTTAATTTTGCAATAACATTTTGTCAGAAAATATTCATAAAGCTATGTTTGCACAGAAGCAGTTTTGCAATCTTGAAGATGTTTTGAATCGTAGCTTCACAAAAGGTTCATTTTAGTATTGCTCTCGCGTGTTCAGGAACATTCTGCACACGCACACAAAAAAGGCCCACAGGAGAACAGACACAAAAACTCAGAAAACAACACATACGTCGCGTGAAAAGGGTTTGGACCTTTCTTTGGTGCTGAATGAAACCGTGTGCTCGGTGAAGGCCGCGGAACAGATGCGGTCAGTCTCGTGCGCACAAGCGCATCTTTGAGCCGCTAAACAGATTTGGCACGCGGAACAATAGAAGCTGCCGCACCTTTAACACGCACACGCGTAATTTATGCCTGATCCGACGGGTTTGTATATTGATTTTATAATCACTTTAACTGCGGGGAAAAGAAAAATAGAGCATGAGTTTGTTAAAGGGTTATAAGAGCACGTCAGTATGGTGTCAGTATGTGAGCGTGTGTGGGTGAAATAGGCTAGGCCTATGTGTGCTTTTTTTTTTTAGACTGTGTCTGACTTGGCCTCCAGACTGGTCGTGGCTCGTGAGACGGATTAACTCTTTTCTTTTGATGCCATCCAGTGTTCCTTTGCCTGATGACATCACTGATAAGAGAAAGCAAAATAATCTGTTGGTTTGACATCATAATGTAACCGGTTCCATTACCACTGCAACTTAACTACCTGTAACCACGTGGTCTGTTTAATTTGTCACACATGCCTCTTCAAAAGCTAAATACTGATCACCATGTTTAAGATGAGTTTATTATTATGAAGTTCATATATGTGTGTGTGTGTGTGTGTGTGTCTAGGGATCTGTAGACGCGCAATGCGGACTCATGTTAAATGGACAAGGTGGAGTGATTCGGAGAGGTAAGGTCACAACACACACACATAAACAGAGAGTAAGAGAAGCACACACTCATTTAATTTCTTTTATAAGGTGTTTTTCTTTTTTATTTATTTATAATTATATTTCCACTAACGTTAGTCTTGTCTGATAATATGATTTGAATTCTTATTTTATAATTACAGGAGACTTTTTTTTGGTATATTTAATAGCCTATACGTACTGCTTTCCAGTGACAAGACAAGGATTTACTATTTTAGCATAAGCATTTTAGCCTTTTAATTTAAATATACTAAAATCGCGTTGGTTTTATTCATTTAAGAATCCCAAAAAATATGTTTTATACCGACAACGGTAATAGTAATGCTATTTTACTAAAAATGTAGGGAAATCATTTCTTTGTAATATTTTACATTGGACCTTCCTACACTCTAAAAATCTGGTTAAATATAACCCAGCGCTGGGTTAAAAAGGGACAAACCCAGCTATTGGGATGTTTTGACCCAGCAGTTGGGTTGTTTTGACCCAGTGGTTGGGTTGTTTTGACCCAGCAGTTGGGATGTTTTGACCCAGCAGTTGGGATGTTTTGACCCAGCGGTTGGGTTGTTTTGACCCAGCAGCTGGGCTGTTTTGACCAGCAGTTGGGTTTGTTTGGAACCCTGGGTTGTCCATTTTAACCCGCGTCTTGGTTATGTTTAACTCAGCATTTTAGAGTGGTAATGTCAATCAACAAGCCCACGGCCTTTCATTGTAATTGTTAAATTAGGACTGTTACTGAAAAGAAACCATAAATAACAATGCAACAAAAGATAAACATTCAGTATGCGGCAGGAAAAATGTCATGATATCAGCTTAATTAAATGCCTATGGTAATTTACATTTTGGATGCACATTTTTAATTATTTGATTTTTTCCTCGTTCACAAGCTGCAAATTCATATACTTTTACGTCTTATAGGCTACTTTTCTGAGAAACAATTACAAGTTGTTATGTATTATTCTTCAATTAGTGTTGATGGTTTTTGTTTCCGCGACGTGGTGTTTCGTTTAGAATGTTATTACTTTGCCTTCAAAGGCATGTTTACATTACTTTCTAGCTTACGTCGCAATTCAGAGAAAAATGGATTCATTAATAGTCAGACGGCATAATTATGAACTAGATCTGTTTCAAGAGTTCAAACCCCGTATAAAACGATACATTTCTCAGGTCATTCGCCACGAGAAATAATCTCCGAAGAATGTCATATCTCTGTCTTCTGTCGGGTATTTGTAAAACCGGCGAGTCTTGTGGATGATCGATCCGTGTTCCACGGTTTTCTTATATTTTCTAATAGCATCCACTGTCGTCTCTTCAAAGCCCAGCGGTCGAGTTTCCATAAAGCGAACGGTGGTCTTGGGCGCTTATTTTTAATAAACGCTGTTAGTGTTGGGCGCGCCATCACTTTCCATTAATGTTGATATTAGCCTCGAGCTCCCCGCTCCAACCATCACAACCAATTACTCATTGCTCTAGCTCGCTCACTCCTGTAAATCGATAGCTTTCTCGCCCCGGGCGCCCACGCTTTGATATGTAATAATAAATGCCGCGCGGCTCCAATTCATGGAGATCATATAATTTGTTTCACACTGACGTGCAGTTGGCTTCGTTTAATATTCAATAACCTTTTTTCAAAAGAATCCTCAAGAACCGAGGATCCTACTTGGTAAAGTCGTCTGTGTTTAATCATGTATCCCTCGGAGCTTTTCGAGAATTGTGATCGCGCTTCACACCCTACTCCGCCTTTATAACACACCCCATACATCACACACACACACCACACACACTGCCTCTCTCTCGCACCTGCGTGCGCGTGCGTCTGTGTTTTGGGTGATGATGAGCGTGAGGCGCGCGCGTAAACACACACCACCGCCACCACAATTGAAATAGAAACAGAATGACATTTGGCCTATGTCTTTTTTTCTTTAATTTTCGTGGCAAACTCGCAAAAAGCGCTTGATTCGCTTTGTGATCGCTCGCGCGCTGCCTCGGGCTACTCTCCCTCGCGCTTAAATACCCGCTATCGCCTCTGGGCCCGGCGCGCGCGACCAGACTACCGGCAATAGCTCTTTTTCAATTGCCCTTGGCAACATAAAATACAAACTACTTTGAATCAAAACATTTTGGGTGGAATTAATGTGAAGTGAACTTGCATGCTAGCAGAGATCTTGGGTTTGTCAGAGCGCTTTAGGGTGACTGATGAGGAGCAGGTTAGAGGCCCGCTAGCCAGAAAAGTCCTTCAGGAACACACACGTTCACACACTCAAACACAAATACACACACGTGGCTAAATAAGGTAGCCGAACCCATTGATTCCAGCTCTAGCTGAGCTTGTGATCTTTGCAACATAAATGGATCTAGGCATAGTATGGATTTGACATACAGTGTTTAATAAATAAACACGTACAATTTAATATGTAATTAAATGTGCAAAATACTTCTGTAGGAAACGTAATGAAATATGGACATGAAATACTTAAAATGATTTGCATTTTAGTAGTGTTTTTAATCATTTTTATGCATATTCAACTACATGGAATATTTGCACTTTTTAAAAATTCCTTTGTCACACCACATGACTATTTAAAATGAACTATAGAAGGCAAAAAGCTGATTAAAATGTTAAAAAATGTTAAACTACTTACAATGCATAAGCTTATTTATATACATTTTAAGTTCATGCACATGTTATGTGTTAACCACTCCTTTACAACTGCACAGCTTCAGTGCATGCTTTTTGAAATAGTTGCAAAATAAAAAGCATTATGAGGGATTATGAATCATTATCAGTTGATTTATTTGCAATAATCTGATATACTGTAATTTGTATTCAATTTCTGAAGAATATACAGGTGATTTTCTCATTTGTGGCCACAAACAGAACATGCAAGCACCATTGCCGGTTATTTCCAAAGGTTTGACGTGTTGTTTGTTTGTTGTGTTCAGGCACGTGTGTAGTGAACCCTACAGACCTGTTCTGCTCTGTACCAGGAAGACTTTCTCTACTCAGCTCTACCTCAAAGTACAAAGTCACCATCGCTGAAGTCAAACGCCGCCTCTCTCCTCCAGAGTGTCTCAATGCTTCACTACTCGGTGGGATATTAAGAAGGTAAGAGATGCACTTTAAACACATGAAACTGGAATGCACACGTTTGGAATTTTGGAACACTAGATCTTGAACACCTGAAAGCATCCAATTCTGAACCAAGTCTAAGAGAAGCACAGCTGTAGTGTTTATTGCCACACGTTTACTCACAAAACCGCCAGTTTAACAAAGATCTCATGCATGTTTTTTTTGCCAACTCCAGATTTCCTTGAATTCAAGTAATAGTATAATCAGGGATTATAATTATTAAAGCAAAATAATTTCATGTAGGTTATGAAAATGAAGAATTTTTTTTTTTATTTAGTTCATTGGCAAAACAAAACTCAAGACAGAAAGAGGAAAAATAGACGGGACATGGAGTCCTGGACATTTAATCCAGAGATAAAGAGAATGTGGCTGGAGAGAGATGGAATGAGAACAGTGAAGCTGAGGTTCCATTATTGATGAGGGACACAGACTGGAGAGCAGAAATGAGGCCAGTGACGAGAAGAGAGGAGAAACACACACACATTCACTCACTCATTTTAAACACAGGAGAACACATGCTGGTAAAGCTCAGGTTCATTAACGCCTGCAGAAACAAAAGAATAGCCAGAAAAGCATTCAGAAAAATTTAATATTTATTTTTGAAGAAATATTTGATTACCCTTTATACACATTATAGCCTGAATGAAGCCGACGCATGGGCAAAATAAGCATTGTGGTCCTGTTTAGTCCTAAATACTTTTTAAATCTCATCTTGAAAAAAGTGAGGACTCGTTTTAGTTGTCACACAGCTACAGTTCTCATGTGCTCACTTGGAAAAGTAGGTTTGTAGAGTGTTTAGGTTTAATAATGTAAAAGTGCTTTGGAAAAAAATGGACTGGGTGAGAAGGGCATGCAAACGCTCTTCAGTGGATATGAAATGCGACATGTGAATTGCATGTAAGTGTGTTGCTGATGGACTTTCTCCATCTGTGTGGGTCAGGGCCAAGTCAAAGAACGGCGGTCGGTGCCTCAGGGAGAAACTGGACAGGTTAGGACTCAATCTCCCAGCAGGCCGCAGGAAAGCGGCGAACGTCACGCTGTTGACCTCTTTAGTGGAAGGTATGGATTAATTTGTGCTTTTTGTTTTTTTTAAATAATAATCTTGCTTATCAAGTTCATGGTTGTTTTCATATGCATGCTTTTTGTTTCTAACATTGAATACTGACTTGATTTGATGTTGGATGTTTGTACAACGACTCATTTTATGAATTTGGTTTGTTGAAGTTGTTTAAAGGAAGCAGAGATAAAATATGATGCAAAATGTGAGCAACTTGTTTACATTTTCATTCCGTTTTATTTCATATCTAGGACCTGTTGAATGCATTTTTGCAATTCAACAGGTTGTAAGCGTAATGCATCGGGTTTAGTTTCTTCATATTTGTTGTGGGTGAGCTCTTATTAAGATCTACTCTGGCATAAAATACGTCTGAAATATTTTTAGTCTACAGACAAAATCTCTATTACTCAAGGAGGAAGCAGTTTACTCTCCATTAGAATTGGGAGTGAGACAGATTGATGCAACATCTATGCAATTTTTTAAGCATATTTAGAGAATTAACTGATTTCCCGGCTTCATTCATCCCTCATCTTCCTCCTCTGTGTGTGTGTGTGTGTGTGTGTGTGTGTAGGGGAAGCGCTACATCTGGCTCGGGACTTTGGCTACACCTGTGAGACAGAGTTTCCCACCAAAGCAGTCGGGGAGCATCTCGCGCGCCAGCACACGGAACCAAAGGAACAGAACGCGCGCAAGAAAATGGTGCTGGCCACCAAGTAAGATGGCAAATCTTTAGTACTTTTAGCCAAATGAGTTTATCCATACCACTTTATTGGCTATACATTTGAACACTTGAATAATAAATTCTTATATGAGACCTTCAAATGCACCAAATGTGATTTATCTAGTGCAGTCTGGCTACATAAGGACTCATCTTCAAAAGCAGATGCACCTTAGGGAATGAGGATTTATTATTGAGGATTGGAGGAAAGCATGTGTGTTTGCATGAGTGTAACATATGAAAACTAAGATCTCATTAAATCTCCTCTATGCATTAATTATGAGGATCGCTGCTTTGGTATGCGTTTTGGTGATGCGTCCTTGTAACTGTTCGAATGGCTGTGTGTGTCTCTGCAGGCAGATCTGTAAGGAATTTCAGGATTTGTTAAGTCAGGATCGATCTCCGCTCGGGTCCTCTAGACCAACACCTATTCTGGACTTGGACATTCAGCGACATCTAACACACTTCAGGTATAAAACCGAAACCTGCATGCAAAAATAGAGCAAACCTCCACCTTATGTGAAAGCAATCGTAAGACTGAAAATTCGTTAGCCGATATAAGTAACAAAAGTGTAGTAAATTGTAAAAGTATTTGCATTTATGATTAGAATAATAAACTAAAAAATATGATTCAAGCTGCCTAACTGACTGTTATTGTTCAGCTAAATTAACTGGAAGCCAGTGACACCGGAAGTCTTGCACATATGAATATGCTAATGAAAGTATTGTTATTAATCACCATTTTTATTATCTTTTTTAGTCTGATCACGCATGGATTCGGTACGCCTGCGATTTGCGCGGCACTTAGCACCTTTCAAACCATTCTCAGTGAAATGCTTAATTATCTGGAGAAACACTCTGCCAATAAGAGCACGGGAACGCCGGACACCAACCAGATCAACTCCAACTCGGACAAAACACTGCGCAAAACCACCGAGGCACTGATGAAAGACGGCAAAATCGAGAAAACAGAATGACTCTGACGCAGGAGTGGCTGCTTTCCCACTTCCTGATCCGAGCCCTGATGGGCGGGCCTCGTTCAGGGCGTGGCTACTAGGGGCGGGGTTACGGGGTTTTTATTCCATATGCGTTTATTTATATAACTGGCATAACTTCCTATGACCTCAGCTTTCCCTATATGAGAGTCTGTCTGTATGTACAAACCAGTCACGTCATTCTCACTGCCCGGCGAACACAAACCATTTTATAAGTTATTGAAGAAGTTATTTTGCTTAAAGTTTGTCTGTATGTAATTAGTTTAAATAATGATTTTAAAAAATGCAATCTTTTATCTATCTTTTATTAAAAGACTCACATTCCATTTCTGGCAAGACCTAATTTGAGGTCAGTTTGAAACTGTAAATTACGACAGGTAACTTTCCCTGTTAGTTACTGTATATTGTGCATGTTAAACTTTGTACACCATCTGAAACTGACATTCCCCACTGTTGTTCCAGAACACAAACTCTTGACTGCATTTGTAAAAAAGTTATATATAAATATATAAATTCAATCTTTTCTTGTAGGCTTTGGACTACATATATGAAATAACCCTACATGCAAACTACTGGTGTTCAATAAAGCATATTGCTCAAAGTCTTATATTAACTCACCTCACTGGACTTGAATCCTTGTGCATCTTCTCGAGTATGAATCATATTTTATGTGCATTTGCAATGGATTTGACACAGACAACACCTTATTGATTTATCTGACGCATACTTCAACTTAACCTGTCAAAAATCTCACTCATCTGCTTCTGTTCATGTGGTTTTACTAGACAGCAAGTTTTTGGCTGACGTGCCTCTCAGGCATTTCCTTCTGGAGATCTAGAGCAGTTTTTCAATGAGCCTGAAGACCGTGATTAGCTGGTTCTGGTTTGTTAGACTTGTAAATAAACGCTGCAGGAAAGTAGGCCTACACTCTAAAAAATGCTGGGTTAACAACAACCCAACGGTTGGGTTGTTTTGAACCCAACCACTGGGTCAAAACACCCCAACCAACGCTGGTCACAAACGACCCAACACTGGCAAAACAACCCAACAGCTTGGTCAAACAATCCCAAGCAGCTGGTCAAAACAACCCAACAGCTGGGTCAAAACAACCCAACCGCTGGGTCAAAACAACCCAAACGCTGGGTCAAAACAACCCAACAGCTGGGTCAAAACAACCCAACCGCTGGGTCAAAACAACCCAACAGCTGGGTCAAAACAACCCAACCGCTGGGACAAAACAACCCAAACGCTGGATCAAAACAACCCAATAGCTGGGTCAAAACAACCCAAACGCTGGGTCAAAACAACCCAACAGCTGGGTCAAAACAACCCAAAAGCTGGGTCAAAACAACCCAACAGCTGGGTCAAAACAACCCAACAGCTGGGTCAAAACAACCCAACAGCTGGGTCAAAACAACCCAAACGCTGGGTCAAAACAACCCAACCGCTGAGTCAAAACAACCCAACCGCTGGGTCAAAACAACCCAAACGCTGGGTCAAAACAACCCAACCGCTGGGTCAAAACAACCCAAACGCTGGGTCAACAACCCACCGCTGTGGTCAAAACCATCCAACCCTGGGCAAAAAACAACCCAATCGCGTGGTCAAACAACCCAATATCTGGGGGGCAAAACAACCCAAACGCTGGTCAAACCACCCAACACTGGTCGTAAACAATCCAACCGCTGGGTCAAAACAACCCAATAGCTGGGTTTGTCCCTTTTTAAACCCGTGCTTGGGTTATATTTAACCCAGCATTTTTTGAGTGTACTTGCTTTACCTCAGTCTCACACTTTTACTTAATTCACAGAAAAAGAAAATACCCAGTGAACTTAAAATACTGAATTAAAATAATAAAAGAGAGCAGCTAGCTTTATTTATACAATTATTGGATTATATTAATTCTAATAAACAATCACAATGCAGCTAAACCTGATTCTTTGGACTACGATGGAATATGCATTTAGAAAAAATGGTTGATGTAGAATAAATAAGCACCCAAACAGAACAGATCATTAACAGCACAGAAAGACCAACACGATGCTGCACCGGAAGGCTTTACAAAGTCAATAACCGACTGACAGATCGATGAAGCTTTGCACAAGATAAAAGAGATTCGCATTCATATTCAGTTTTTTTGTTGTTATTGTAGGAAACAGCTGTCTGATCTCAGTAGCCTACTTTCAATAATCAGCGACCAGTCAACGTTAACGTAGCCTAAATATCCTATCCCAATAACACCATCTTAGGAAAACCCAAATAGCCTTGACGCATAATTAGCGCATTTATTGATCACGAGTGTGTTTGATCAGTTTGGCCAGTTCTAATGCATGTGTGACGTTCAATACTTAATGTTCAGCTTTCATTTAACACGCCAAGACATCGACTCGACCTAGTTTACGCGGTGAGTAATTAATTAAGTTCAAAAAGTATAATGCAAATGAAAAGTCCTCATGAGAAAATACAGAGAAGCCAGGCTACGCACAACCAAACAATTGGCACTTATTCTATCCATTCAGATAAAACGAAGGTCTAGCTATATTATATAGTCGTACACGCATGCACTAGATGTTGATATTATAGGCTATAATTATTGCTTTTGAATTGGTGTAGCCTACCAAAAAGTCCAACCATAAACATTTTGAGTCTATTTAGGCTACCTATCTATAGTGACCACCATCGATTTTTCATTGTATTTAAACAACGATAATTGGCTAAACTATTCACATTAAAATAAATAAGTAAAAAGTCTACTTTATGAATAGTCTTTACGAGTAAGGACATCCCTGAATTTCACAGGATTTTGTTTTTTTAACTCAGATTTTACTGGGCAGATTTCCACACAGAGAGAACTTTAAAAGTCCAATGGGAAACGTGTTTGTGAAGATTATTATTTGTACAAGTCATCGAACAATCTGGAAGAATCTGAAGCATCTGGACTTGGTTTATCATGAGACTTTCTTCCCTCTTTTGAAAGTCTTCAACAGAAACTCAATGGATCTTTATTACGTTACTCGCGCGCTATCTTGTGGCCAGCATGTGTAATGGCAGGCAATGGTTGCGCTCGCTCACACACACACACCATGTTAAAATTATATAATAAATGTAGTGTGCATATAAGTGT
The DNA here is from genome assembly GCA_018155175.1 of Sinocyclocheilus anophthalmus. Taxonomy (NCBI): domain Eukaryota; kingdom Metazoa; phylum Chordata; class Actinopteri; order Cypriniformes; family Cyprinidae; genus Sinocyclocheilus; species Sinocyclocheilus anophthalmus. The sequence continues at coordinate 504,367 of JADLZN010011821.1, forward strand.
TCACATATTTTTTATTAGGTGTGCACATTTTAATTTTAGTAAAAAAATGTGGACACCTATAACAATACCAAATGTAATAATTATTTAGTTTTTTTTTTATATTCTCTGCTTTTATGATTTGAAAATGTGACAAAAACATGTTTTTGCAAACTTTGTGCACACGTGCATGTGTGTATGTGTGGGAATCTATGTGTGCTCATGTGTTTTTGTGTTCTGTGACAATTTGAATGTGTGATTATGTTGAATTCTAATCAAAGTCTGTTCAGAATGAGCTCTCAAACTGTTTGGACATCTGTCATGGCCTCTAGACATGCCCAGAGTGACGTGTGGGTGTGTGTGTGTGTGTGTGTGTGTGTGTGTGTGTGTGTGTGTGTGAGTGAGTGTGTGTGTGTGTGTGTGTGTGTGTGTGTGTGTGTGGCTCTGGCACTGTCTCTGTGGCAGCAGGGCTGCTGAAACATTAATCTTAGATTATTTTCACTCTTCCATACGTCAAGCAGCATCTTAATGGCCAGTGAAACAGATCTGAGAAACTGACATGAAACTGGGTCAAGATCAGTGAGCTCAGTTAAAATGTCCCACAGTATACATTTAGTTGATTTAAATAATTCTGGAAAATATTAGGAGATGTATAGCAAAATGTTGACAATACAAACCAATTAACAAAATAGGAAAACTGTGTATTTCTAGTGACCCAGTGACCTCTTGTGCAGGAAGGGAAAATTGCTCCTTTTCTACATGAACAGAAACATTGGCTCAGTGGCTGCAACTGTCTGTCATACTGCAGCATCTTAGTATGTTAGTATGCTTTTAAATATATTAGTCTCCAATCTTTAAATGCAAAATTATAAGTTAAATTGTAAGTGCTTGTGTTGAATTTCTTACTTAACCAAAAATTACAGCGCTGAAGTTAATTACACTGAATGGAATAAAATAATTTAAATTATTCAGTCTACCTTAATTTTAGTTTTGTGTTTATTTTATTTTTTATATTTATTTTTACATTTTATTTGAGTTATTAATGACAATTAATTACAATCATATTTTGTTACCTTCAGTAATTTTGCTGTTTCGTGAATTGTTTGTGTTGCGTAATTGCTTTATTGTTTACATGTTGCAGACAGCAGGCTATTCTAATGGCAGGCTACCTTTGTGGCAACTTTTGCCCACTATATGTGTCTGCTACTGGGGCATGTTGTCACAAAAAATCAACTTGTGCTCAATGACCTGTAGCCTATTTTTCCTGACCAGTAATAATGTTCAGTAGACAGGTTTTTTTTGTTTTTGTTAAGACTTTAAGATTTGTCTTTAGAAACTGATAATGAAATAAATATATAAAATATATAGCTATTTCCAGGAGTAAATATATACTATTTGCAGGAGTAAAAGCAGTAATAATTGTACCTGGTCTCCCCTGCTTATAACTTTACATAAACTATGCTTTATTTAGTTTATTGTTTCCATTTATTTATTATATATTTATTTATTTATTTGGAAGGACTTTTGGTTTAGGGACTTTTTGTCCGCCATATTCAGGTAAGCTTTTGCTGTTGTCTAATGTCAGTCTTTGGAGGATTTGCATAGTTTTAAACGCATTTTTTGCGGAAATTATCCAAAAATACGGTAAAACGTTGTTGGTGAGTGCTACACCGAGAGGATCATTTTTTAAATGCTTAAACAAATATCAAATATCAAATAAATCATTCCCAAATACATCTTTAAATAAGTCAAAACAAGGCAAACTAATGTTCGTTTATGATTCAGGTCATTGCAGCAGTGCTGAAAAACGTTCACAGTAACGCGTTAGTTCACAATGTGATCACTTGATTCGATTTCAGATCCTCTTACTTTATTTTAGTGTTTGCCTCAGTTCTGATTTGCAGTTATTAATCGCATTGCTGTGTGATTTAATAATTCCTTTAAGAAAAAGGGAGATTTTTTAAATGCTTAGCGACGATTCATTCCAATAAATTCCGTTCTATTTGACCTTCTGATCACGATTAACTAGAAAACAGTTTGATCGTGCAGAACTTGCTTCACAGCTTGTCTGAGATTAGCAACAGTAACCAAGGGGCGGGGCTTTGTGAGGGTCAGGCAGGTGTGTTGGAGCGGGGCTGGGACTAAACTCTGCAGGAGCTGGAATGAGCACCGCGTTTCTTATGGATGTCAGATCTTTTAGAAACCGTGAGTATCACGATAACATGAAGTTTAGTGCTGTTTGACCTCGTCTCAAACTGAGCTGAAACGTGTTGTTCTTATATTTCCAGTCGACCTGAAACGAGCTTTTTGTTCTCTTTTCAGTGTTGAAGTAGTAGGTGTTTCACTGAGCAGCAGGGGGCGCACTGCACCGGCTCTCATCACTGCTGCATCGCTGTAACTGTAGACATCTGACCTCGCTTTCTTGATAGTGTCTTTGAGGTAGGCGAATGTTTGCTACAGCAATGAGGAGATTTGTAGCAAAAACTGAGCGATCAGAACCCTCGCGTTTCGCTTATCAGTGATTAAACAGTTGCACAGCACAGTAACAGGAAACCTCCTCTAGAGAGTTTACCAAGCCGCCTTTTCCAACTGTAGTGACTTTGCAAAAATGACTTTTGAAATTATATATCAAAGCTATTGATTATTTTGGGTTATGTGGTTAATGCTTTTTATTCTGTTTCCTTTAAATAACACGTTGATTCGGTCCTGTAAGATGGCAGACCGCCATTTCATCTGCAGTTGATGGAGCTGGGGTCTCAGCTTTTACACGCAACCCAAAGTCAACACACTTAACATCAGACTTTCACTGTATCAGCACACACGCAGACAAACACAGTGAAGGGGAATCGGGGATTTTTCTACGAGCTTTACGTTTTCGGTGATGTGACTGGAGTGAGTACAGATGAGGGATATAGAATGCGCAGAGGGAGGGAGAGTGTGAACCGAGGTGATGCGGTGAAGAAATCTTCAACTCTTCATGAATTTTTTGTGGCCACGCGTGTAAAGCGGGCACAGCGCGCGAACATGCTGTGGAAACTGGTGGAAAATGTCAAGTATGTAGACGCATATATACGACACATGGTAACGCAGAAAAGAAGACAAAAACTGCATTCTGTTTTTCACTGTATGATTTATATAACGACAAAAAATTATATTTTATTGTTTTAACTAATAAGTTGGTCTACTTATGATAGGGGGTTTATGCCGGTTATATTTTTAATAAGGAGGGGATTAACATATAAAAAAAAAAAAAAAGAAATGTTAAACGTTTGATTTAGAAGCATTTTGTCATATTCAAAACAATTCGTTTGTTCCCAATATTGCAGCCAAAAAAGTTGTTTTTGTATCAACAATGTAGTGATTTTAGCAGGATTACGCTTATTCACTTTAATAAAAGTATTCTTATTTCATGTTGCTCAATACAGTAGGGGGAGCGGAACGGGTGAGACAGTTTCTATTAATATTATAACTTTACACCATGATGAATCTGTAGGGGAATATTAAAATTAGTCAGGAGCAAAAATGACAGTGAACCAATCGAAGTGTTATGCTAAATTCAGGAGGAAAAGACGGCGAGCACTCTTACAGAAGAGGCCGGAGCGTGAGGACGCAGTGTCACGCGTGGGAGTCCCGTGGATTCCCCTGAATGAGCTCGAGCTCGTGGGAGAGACTCGTGGTGGTTTTTGGAAAAGCCTCGCGGGATGCCGACCCGGAGAGTCACACATGGCTTTTCTCTCACAGTCACCGTCACGCGTGTAATTAAACACTTCGACCCCAGTCCGTGAAATCGACCATTATACGAGCTGTTTAATGGGGCACCATTAGTGGAGGACTTTAAGCTGTCACCCAGAAACCATTTTTAAAAACCTGTTTATGCTTACTTTTTAAAACTTCACCTCTTTGTTAGGGACAGTTTAAATCGCATGAGTGTTTGTGTGATATGCTATTGTTATCGTGAAGTTCATGTTTTTGCTTATCGAAGACCTGGGCCTGCTTAAACACACATGCATGGGAAACTATGGTGAATATGGAATAACAAGGGCATAGTTATGGTTAATGCGTTAGCCTACAGGGGCTCCAAATTACGCTTTTATATATATATATAGGCTGTAGAAGTAGTCTAGGCTGTCTAACGTTATATAGTGGAATCCAATTTCGATATTGTGAGTAAGTCTGAATAGCTATGGTGAGTATAATGTAGTGATTATAATGCATAGCCTAATAAAGTATGTGAGAATATGAATGAGGCCTCTGTCCATCTGTCTGTTCAAAGCAGCTGATTCCGGCGATTCGTTTGTTCTGGCTGGAGATAAATGGACTGTGCACACACAACAATAACATAACAGACAACAATAGCAATAGCAAAAGAAAGAGGTCCGGACCCGTGCATGCCGGACCTCAAACAGAGAGGGGGATAAAACAGAGCACGAGACTGTCCTCCTCCTGAATGAACGTCACTTACAGCAGCAGCGCCTTCACGCTCCGCTGCTCCCCGCTGCTTTAAGTATTCCCGCAATATTAGAGGAGTCATGAATCACAATTATTCTGAGGAGGAGGTGTAGCAGCGAGGCGAACGGACGGAGCACCGCACACTGGATCGGGAAGAACAGAACCGAGACCTGGACGGACAGTGCAGTGTAGGAGAAACCATTTGAGCTGGGGAAGAAAAACAAAGTTTTTGCTCCGTGCGGTCATGAGGAGTTGAGAAAGGAGCGCGTTTTTCTTCGGGCGACCGTGTGTCGTGCAGTCGCGTGTCCTTCTGCTCTAAACGAGCTCGCTTTTTTTAGTCCAGATGTTGGTGCACACCTATTCCTCCACGGTGAGTCTGAGAACACCGTGAAATATACTTGCTTGTAGCTGCGTGGTAGAAAGGTAGTATGCATGCGGGTTTTGCTTATTATGCTGCGAGCTTAGGAAGTTAAATCCTACCTTCTTTAAGATGTTTTGTGAAGTTACTACACACGATTCAGTCAGAAAATATGTTTTGAAAGCTTTGGTACTTTCTTGGATCACCGCGAGCGCCGATATATGGGCGTCTTTCCATATCGTTGGATTCGTTTCCATTCAAAACATCCCAAAAAGTTTAGGCTATTTTTTTTATTAGAACACTAAAACAAATGGTTGGTTTGTAATCGTATTTATATTCTTTTCTCGTTTGAAGGACCGCCATGATGGGGTACCGAGCCACAGTTCCAGACTGTCCCAGCTGGGTTCGGTCTCTCAGGGTCCGTACTCCAGCGCTCCGCCGCTCTCTCACACACCTTCCTCGGACTTCCAACCACCGTACTTTCCCCCGCCGTACCAGCCGCTGCCGTATCACCAGAGCCAGGACCCGTACTCACACGTCAGTGACCCGTACTCTCTGAACGCCCTTCACCAGCAACAGCAGCACCCGTGGGGCTCCCGGCAGCGGCAGGACGTGGGCACGGAGAGCGGAAGTGCTAGGTTGTAGTGCTCACGCCCAGCCCACTACGAGTGCCACAGAACGTATATTATCGTCACAGACTACACAGAGTTGTTCATGTGTTTGCGTCACACCCGGGTGGCCCGACCCCCTGCAACCACAGTGCATCGTTGGCAGCCCACAGTGTATCTGCCGCATCTTGTGTTGTACCCTGCCCTCATGCTACGCACCCACCCCGCGGCTCAGATCCGTGCGTCTCGTGCAGCTCGAATGGTACAGGAGATATGGCCCTCCCCCTGTCGCCTCCTGGCTGGCTGCACGGCATGGAGTGATAGTGCTAGTCCGCTTGGTAGACACGCCTTTTTATGTCGCTTTTTGTCTTGGCCAAAATAACGCCACAACTTTTTGTCGCGGCTGTATATTTGTCCACTTCCACAAAGATGTGAAATAAATCGTTTTGAATTTTTATTTTGCGATTAGAATTAACTAATAAGTTTATATTTAAACGAATTCATTTAAATTTATATTATTTTTATCTTTTATTTTATATAATGTCGGTAGCTCTATATGACATAATTCCGTAGGCTATATTTTTTAGGGAGTTTTCTGACCTGTTGACATTTTCTGTGACACGTTACAAACATTTTTACCATATAGCCTATGAATAAACGCAATCCAAGCTCTTTAGCATATGTATGAATAGTAGTAGCCTAGTAAATACCCTAAAGGCTTGCTTGTTATTCGAAACAATATTCTGTTGCCGTTGTAATCACATTTTATTTTTTGAGACCATATTTTCACGTCATAAATAATATGTAAATGCATTACAGTTAGGCCTGTGTTGAGGTAAACTGCTGTTAACTTAAAATTATTGTTGCAATTGCTAAAAATGAAAACTTCACGAAGCCATCGTCTGCTCGGTTCACATTTCTAACCATCTGTTTTTTGATCAATATAGCCTGCACACATTATATCTAATTTCGTCAAATGACAGTTTCTGCGTAATCTAAATATTAAGATAAGGCCTGTCCCTGTTCAGCTGACTGGACAATGATTGTCTGCCACTCTTCCCAAAATGATTATAAAACCTAGTTGACGGATAGGGCATAACTGATATCTTATTTTATTGGTATTTTATTTTTAAAAAAAACGAAGTGGTTAAATTTTAATTTTTTTTTAAATTAGGCTAAATCCAGATTAGTTTACGTTTCCTGATAAATTCATTCAGAAAACTTGCATGGAAAATTGTAGTTTTGCATGAATTGCTAGTGAAAACAATGGTATGAGACCTAAACTTAATTAAAAAGCATTTTTCAATTGCTTATGTTCACTATTTGAATCCATCTTCGATTGGAAATATGTATGCATGTATTTTTGTCAATGTCCCCGGTGGAATCTACTGGTATTTTCATAACTAAACAGAAGGTCATTATCCGGAATGTCTGAATATTTATAATTGACTGTAGCGTTTGTTCAAAAGTTAAATGTTTTCTCATTATGCCTTTTTAGGCCTTGGAGGACGCAAACAACGGGATGAACATCCTGGATCAGTCAGTTATTAAAAAAGGTAAATGGGAAAATGGCTGGAAGAATTATGCCAGTGCTGTTTCATTATTTGATAATTTCATGTTTTTCAACGACCACTGGGTTTTTGCAACAAAAAAAAAAGTGCTGATAGAAGGAATCACTGTTCTATGGATTTAGGGCAAAAAGTCATTTCAGGTGAATACACCTTAGCACACATTTTTACGCATGCGCTCAACCACATTTGGTATTTAAATGATGTCTCCAGCCTATCCTCTTAACCTTGGACGCTCAGCCAAAGCAAGAGGAATTGGAGGACTTTGAATATTTTTTAGAATCATCGTTTTATAATCGAACTACGAGGAATTTAGTGTCGTAATAATAATCGACCAATTTAACGTCTATTGTAGGCTTAAAATATTATCAGTTGTCTCTTTTCTTTTATTCATTAAAACAGTAGAACAAATTCCAGATTTATGTCTGCCTGTCTGTGTGTTTTTCTGGGAACATGTAATCGACACTTAAGCGACACTTTGTTGATATAATTTCTCCTCGGAGGTTTTGACATATTTACTCCTTCATGCAGTCAGTAAGAGCTCCAGCAACACTCCCTGGGCTCGTGTTAATATTTGTCCGTTATGAGGGACGTTTGCCGGTAATTTAGTTAACGGAACACGGGCCTCCCTGAAGAGACGGCCTTTGAGTGGCCGCTGTGATGGATGGTTTTCTGAGCGCAGATCTCGTGAGCTCGTTTTCTGTATTATCCCCTGTAGAGATCTCCGTGGGCTCGAGCGCTCGTTACCCCGTTAGCGCTTAAGTTGGTAGACATCTTTTGACGGTCAGCTAGTGAGTTTGTGTGTTGAGGGGAGGGAGGGGGGCTGATTTGAAAAATAGGTGGTTAATGTTATTAGCATGTGTCCATCACCAATCGATAATATAATACATGAGTGTAGAAGTCTTGAAATGTCACTGTGGAAGGTACAGGAAAGTGTAACTGAATTGACTAAACGAAAGGAAAGGACTAAATCTCAGCATTTCTAAGTGTAATGCTAGTATTTTAATCACGTTGGAAACTGCAAAACATTACCGGACAAATCGAACCACATTTTTTTAACGCCGTTGTTGGCAACATGTTTAGATAAATATATTTAAGAAAAAAAAAATTACTACCGGCTTTCCGCAGTGTTTGCATTTACGGACAGTTCTGGCTTGCTTTCTATTGTCCGTGGAATTAACGCATGAAAGCAGGAGCGCGTGCGGGGTGACCCGGGCCAGCCGAGGGCTCGAGCTCACGGCGCTTTCATGTGCCAAGATTTCACATTGCATAATATGAACCTATTCTCACATGCATGGGCTATCTGTGACTAGTCTTAGATATTATTTAAAAATAATAACACCTCTTGCTTTACCACTAGGCTATAGCGCCATTTTGCGAAGCAAATATAGCCTACCTTTAGTGTTCAAAACGCTTGATCAAATCACAATTTCCAGTAAATTTGAGTAGGTCTGTATTATAAGACGTATCTCAGTTTTCTGTGTCTCTCGCACAGTTCCAGTTCCACACAAGAGCGTCGCTTCTCTGATGATGAACAAAGACGGTCTAATCGGCGGGATCACCGTGAACGCCAACGAGGTCTTCTGCACGGTTCCCGGCCGCCTGTCGCTTCTGAGCTCCACATCCAAATACAAAGTGACGGTCGGCGAGGTCCAGCGGCGCCTCTCTCCGCCGGAGTGCCTCAACGCCTCGCTGCTTGGCGGGGTTCTACGGAGGTGAGAGCATCGATAAATCAGCCAGGATCCACATTATAAGCAGAGCAGAGGTCAATGGATTAAAGCCTATTTGGACGCTGAACACATTTTTTTGATTTTTAAATGACTCCTGCCAATAACATGTCTGATTTTGAATGTTCACTTTTCATGGTGTATCTTTGCTGTCAATCCGTCATGAAACTATCTAATTATGCCTGCGCTATCCTCAGAGCGAAGTCGAAAAACGGCGGAAGATCACTGAGGGAAAAGCTGGAGAAAATCGGCTTGAATTTGCCCGCGGGGAGACGCAAAGCTGCGAATGTCACTTTACTGACGTCTCTAGTAGAAGGTAAAGCAGGACATCTGATTCTTGTTTCTTATTTAGATTTTTTTTCACCGTGTTTGGGAATTTAGGCCCTTCAAGTGAGCAAACCAATGGGCAATTATAATGGAAAACAAGTAGCCTACGGATTTAAAAAAAAATACAACTTACAGTTTATCAGTTTAATCGAACAATTTCACATTTTAAGCCTAAAACGAACATTTGAATTTACGAATGAACCACGAACATGTTAAATGAAATTGTATTGCCTTGGGACTTCCTTTAATCTGATTTATTTTCCTTAGGCGGTGCAAATAGTTAACAGATGCAGACGCAGTAAAACGACATTTTAACCAGTACAGCTAATTTCATATAATTATTGATATTTTAATTTCATATAATATAATGACCGTCTGATTGTTCCTGCACCGCAGTCTTTAATTTGCTTAATAGGCTGTCTCTCCTTCCAGTTCAGTTGCAGCTACAATAGTATAAAATTATTTGAAGCGACGATGTGGAGTAATTCCATTTGACCATATTGTGTTTCTTTTTCATTTCCAGGAGAAGCTGTTCATTTGGCTCGGGACTTCGGCTACATTTGTGAAACTGAATTTCCCACAAAGGCCGTGTCTGAATATCTGAACAGACAGCACACGGATCCAAACGAACTGCACTCACGAAAGAACATGCTGCTGGCCACAAAGTACGTACACAATGTGTTTTTGCGTGTTTAATATGATTTATGAATTCGTTGCTTGCATTGGAAGCTGGTGGTGTAACAGCTTGCCGCCCGCAACCGAACAAATGTGTAGCCACATTTCGAGGTGAATGCTGAATCCATCACGGATTGTCGTTTTGATAGCTGTCCGCTTAGTGCCTGGTGCGTTTTGACACGTTTAGCTGGTTTCTAATGAGGCAGTTCAGGTCCAGCAGAAACACGCGTCTCTTATCCATCTCAGCCTGGCACCGAGCTAGAAACTCATTATATTTAAGTGAAATGTTTCAAGTCTTAAAGTGCCAGCTTTCCCCTTGAAGTTTTGCCTAAGGTCATCATCCCTCCTCCCTCGCCTCTCCTTTCACAGTCTGTCTGTCAAAGTCCCGTCAGTCAGCCCGAGCCCCCGCCCCCGCCTCTTCACGCTGCGCTCTCGCGACTGGACAACAAGACTGTTTGTGGCTCTGAGACGCGAAAGCGAATGTGGGTCAAAATCTGACAAGTCCAGACAACTGCAGATGCCGCAGCAGGGCTCTGCAACGCTGCCAGTCGGAGGCATTTGAACTGTTTGTCACAAATGACCTTTTAAAGATTGAAGTATGATCGTTTGCTCAGATGCTTATTTGAGATTACATTGCGCCTCAAAGCATTATTATTATGAACAGGACACAAGTAGTTGTGGGTGCATGCTGTGAAAAAGACAAGAATTTAATATGAATTCAATTGTCTTTCTTCATTTGGGAAATTATGACTTAATTGATTTTAAATGTACCTTGCAAGTTTCAGATAATTATCTGAATTACATTGCTGATCATATCATTATTGGATGTTCACTGGTCACAATACACTCTTAAAAATAAAGGTGCTTGACGATGCCATAGAAGAACCTTTTTGTCTAAATGGTTCCATAAAGAACCTTTAACATCTGAAGAACCTTTCTGTTTCACAAAAGGTTCTTTGTGGTGAAAAAAGGTTCTTCAGATTATAAAAAGGTAAGAAAGAGATGGTTCTTTAAAGAACCATTGACTGAATGCTTCTTTGTGGAACCAAAAATGGTTCTTCTATGGCATCGCTGTGAAGAACCTTTTGAAGCACCTTTATTTTTAAGAGTGTAGGCATTTTCAGAAAAAACATGGAGGTCAAATGTTGAGAGGTCATTAGTAGGCCTACGTCAGGCCATCTTGGCACATGGCTAAAATATCTGCCTGTATTTTTCTATGATTCCCCAAAGCAAGAAAAGCATGAATATTGAGAGCACTACCTCCATCAGGAAGTGAAATATGCTGAGAACGGAATATTCCCCAGTAGTAACAGATAGACACTCTCCCAGTAGACTGAAAGTTAAATCCATGGCTTTATTCTAATTGACGGGCTTTGCTCTCAGAAGCAGAAATATGCAGGCTTTGCTCTGAGGATTTCAAGTTCTGTATCTCTTTTCTTCATATGTATGGACAGTGAACACTGGAGAGTTTCATTTCAAGTAGATGTCAGCCTTTTTTTTTTTTATTGTAAAAATATTTTTTGGAGACCTTTTGCTCGCAGTGTGATTAGGGGATGGGAAACATGCATTTTACCCATGATTCCCAGGGATTCCCATAGAGCTTCTGAACTATTGCAAGCTTGAACCTGTCCGAGCACCTGTTATCTAAGTGTTTCCTATTACTCAAGATAATTAAGAGCATCTTAAGCAATCACATCATCATTATGTGAGACACTGAGATTAACAAACATGGGTGTGATATGAACTAAGGCTTTTGTAATATTTTGGTTTACTTTTTGATCTGTGAGAGCCTAACGAATCAAAGGTTTTCATTTAATATTTTTTTCATTTGATCAATTTCATCATAAATGTCCAAATGCTGAAGTCACAGTGTTTGTAATTTATGGATGAAGGTTTTCAGAGTTGCTATGCAGTGGCTTTGATATTATGTAGATCTTCTTTATAATCAATATTTCACACAAAGTTAAAAGAATATATAGATTTATATATAAAGAAATAAGTAGGAATATCCATGGCAGTAAGTTGACAGTTCTTTTCAGCTTCTTTGGTAGGCAGAAAGGCTTTTTTAATGGAATCATGGTTGATGTCTTTTCCATTTGATTGTTTAATTCAACTTATGACTTAAATTCATTTCTTGAAAAATGAATGCTGTAATCCATGAGCGAGCAGGTCGCATTTCTTTAACTGATACAGAAGATCAAGCACGTTCGTTCTGATGCATGCTCTGATAAATGTGAATGAAGAATTTGTCATGCTTGATGTGCCATGAAAAAATGTCATGACATTCTCTGATTGGATCAAAGCTGTGTAGCAGGTAAAGGAGTTAGTGGGACTGGTCCTAAAACCCACCTGACTAGTCTTGCTATAGGCACAGCATGTCTAGACCCCACACTGTCCCATTAGCAGACAGTTGGCATGTTAAGTCAAAGTTGTTTTCCTACAGAATAAGGAATAAAATGTAGTTCCTGCAGTCACCTTGTGCAAACAGCACGAAACAAGCAACAATAAAAAACACAACAATATCCAAAATACAGGCAGAAAATGAACAGTATATCGTACAAACAATGTTATCAGACAGCATATATGAATTTTAACGCATAATTGCATTGTTGAAAAGAGCATTAACTTTTACACCACTATGTAATTGTGATACAGAAGTCATTTTTGTTAGGAACACACTTTTAGCTTCAAATTAGCCTCTAATTCTTCATTTTAAGACCAAACAAAGTAGTTTCGCTTTCACAACGAAGCACACAGCTTCTTCATGACATGGCGGCGGCAACAATACTACAGCAAGAATAAAAGTTACGCCTTCTTTCTTTGCGTGAACATTTGGGCGGCGTTATGCAAATCTTCCCACATCGTGACGTAGACATGTAGGCGTGTTAGAAGAGCTGTTTTAGGTAGGCGTGGTTAACTCCTACCTTTTATAAAGAATATCTCTTTGGATTTGAGACTTTAGTCTTTGCAACTTTACAGATCTTCTTTATGCACCAAGAGCTTGTTACACTCCAAAGAGAAAGGAAAAATTGAAATCGCATCATATGACCCCTTTAAAATATTTTTTTCTTAGTGTGTAGAACATTTAAAAAAAAATCTAAAGAGCCTTTTGTGCAATGGAAAGGTTCCATGGATGTTAAATGTTCTTCATGAAACCATCAATGCCAATAAAGAACAATTTTGTATTTTTGGTTGAATTTCTTTGGATTGATAATGGAAAATTCTGGGCTTCATCTCTGTCTTTTTTCCTCTCTTCTCAGGCAATTGTGTAAGGAGTTCACAGACCTGTTGGCTCAAGATCGCACTCCATTAGGAAACGCTCGACCTACATCCATCCTGGAGCCAGGAATCCAGAGCTGCCTGTCACACTTTAGCTTCATCACGCACGGTTTTGGTTCTCCAGCCATCTGCGCCGCCCTCACGGCTTTGCAGAATTACCTGACTGAAGCCCTTAAAGGCCTCGACAAGATGTTCCTGAACAACCCCACCCCCAACCGACACACACCTGCAGATGGACCCGGCTCCAAAGGAGCTGGAGAAAAAGAGGAAAAACACAGGAAATGAACTGTGGAAATATGATATCAAGGAAGGAGAGTCATTGGAGATGTTCAGAGATTCTATAAACTCTAGTTTTATGACATTGCGTTTTACATTCTGAGTTGAAGGTGGAGAGTGGACAACAGATCATGGGAAACGAAAGGAACGATACCATAAAAGAGATTGGGGGACACGAGTCTGCTGTGACACGTTCACCATCTTCATCTCATTCGTGTGCGTGTGAAAATATTCGAGGAGTGTTTGTGAGTGTGTTTTCGTGTATCAAAGTATGACATTTTACATGATGTTAGACGCAGGCAGTCCTTTACACACATGCTCATGAATCTGATACCTAATATTTGAGTGTTCATCAGTATAATGGCAAGCATACAGGAGGACAGGTTTGTTGGGAATGCGATGCTGGTAGAGACACTATTATTTATATATAGAATTTTAATTATACTTATTATACAAAATTATAGGCGCACAGTTCTGCAATATTAAGTACATTCCATTCAACCTTCACCAAAACTACACCTACAGTAAAACAATCATCTTCTGTCCGTAAAAGTAAAAATGGTTGTCAAGTGAAAACCTATTTGCTCCACATAGATTTAAAAGAGACCGAATATTCAAATATAAGAGATTCTATTGCATTTAGTAACACATGCGGTGCATTTAAATTGAGTGTTATCCAAAAAGAGGCTGTAAATGTGCAACTATTTCTGCCACACCAAAGCATAATGCTATTTATGGTTCAGTCTATCAGGTTCCATCTATGACAGATTTACCATCTGACAGCCCACTTTACATAAACACAGCAATTCATTACAATCTAAGTTCTCAGTCTGATTGTTCATAAGATTACAAGCCAAATTAAAACGCTGAGATTTAACATATTCTTTAAAACACCTCAGGCGATATTCAGAATAGATTGTCTACTAAAAGGAGAATTTTGTATTTTTTGGTTGTATTACTTTGTATTTGAAACTGCTATTGCTTGTGCTGTCTTGGCCATTTGGTTGTGAAAATGAGGACATTTTTAGTAAGTCACTTTTGAAATGGTAAACATCTTAGCTGACCAACTGAATCAAGATTTCACTGATAATTCATCTGTTGTTTATGTTTTTTTTTTTTTTTTATATATGCTAACATTTACACAGAGTTAAATCAACATAGGACAAAAAAAAAAACATTTTATGGCCTAAATATTGTTAATTGATTTTACAACCCTACATCAGCTGAATGGAAGCTTGCTTTGACCGAGAAAAAGACTTTTGAAAATAGACATAAAAAGGGTCCCGGATTTGTGCGCTTTCATATAATGCTGCTGCACAGAACTGGGGCCTCGCGCAGCCTTTTCTCTGACTTTCTCAGTTCCGCAAGCTGGATTATAGCCTGTCTGTCAAAGTTAATATTTGGTTAACTGTGTGAGGAAGGTTCTTTTATTTAAGTTTGTATATATTTATTTATGCTTAATTTAATGGGCGTTTGTACATAGGAATAGACTGGGTCGTCTATCTGTGACTGTCTCTGTGCGTGGGTGAACGCTTGTTTTAGATAGCATCTTGTATTTTTTGTTTCATAGATACGGTGTTATGTGGTGAAGGCTAGAAGTTGGTTCTTGTCTGGTGATTTTCATTTTCCTCGAAATAAGAATAAAGCGTGTGTTTTATTGTAGTTGTTGCTGTGTGGTTAACCCCTTATGTTCTTGTCTTAATAACGTGGTCTACGCATGAAACATGAAAAAAACGTTTCAAAATGCAGTTTTAATTAACAAGTGCCTAAATTCAGAATAACTAAACTAAATATCATCTAAGTAAAATGTTTACGTAGTCATACCATTAGTCCATAAAATTGTTTTATTTGCATTAAAGTTAATTTTCAGACAAGTCAGGCAACAGCATCTAGGCTAACATTAGAATTGCTGAAGATATTTTATTTCAGGGAAAAAAAAGACAACGGTGCTATCATTAGTTTTTGAATAATCAATAATAATTACTGACTTTAAAAATAAATGTAATCATAAACCTCCAAAATACATGTTTTCACCTAAATAAAATTACATTTTCGTTATAAAGAAAGATACGAACATCTTGTTCCTTTAATTTATTTTTTTTTTTGCTAACATTGTTAATCCAGCTGTAACAGAACCAAGGGAGGCAATGAATAATATGAAAAATAAATAAATTGCAGTCATTATGTCAATGCTGTTAGTAGGCCTATTAAAAATATTTTACCTCAATATAGGCCTAAATACTATAGACCAACAATGCATTAAAGCGTCGATTATTAGCATCAAGTGTTATCTTAAGATTTAAGCTAATGTCAAAATGTAAAAATCTCTCACTGAAAGGCCATTACTTTTCTAACATTATTCTGAATATTATCATTGTTTTATAAACATCTCGTAATGTTTTCATTATCACACTGACTCATAATGCAATCAGCAAAACTCGGAATTGAAAAACGGAAATGAGAATTCTGATTCTCTAGGCTATCTTCCCGTCTCTTTTTAAGGCAAGCAAAGAATGCCCAAATGTATCGAAAACAATCCCTTGAAGGCGTGTGTTCGCGGTCGCGGCAGTAAAGTGAACCCGTATCCCGGCCGCAGGTCAGACCCCCGCGAGTCCCCGCGCGCATCAGCTCGCGCTGCTGTATTTAATGCGGAGGAGCGCGTGGCCTGCGGGTTCCGTCGCGTGACTCGTCATGCGTGAAGTATTGTGACCCAGGTGCAGCACCCGCATGTCCGCGAGCGACGTGATCTCGGCGAGATCCAGAGATTTCTCTTCAGCAGAAAAAAAGACTAGCCTCGCTCTCACCCACGGGACCTGAAACAACACAAGCCGAGATCTTTCATCTTTCTCATTACTTCTAAAAACCCATAAGACCAAACCAATAATATCGCTGCTTTTATACTCCATAATTATTGATTGTTATATTTTTATCATAAACAACTAACATCAGTAGACATTTTTTTCCAAGCATAAAATTAAAATGTGCACCAACAAAATGCCCTATGGGCTATACTGCTAATTGGCCCCAACTCCCTGATTTTATCAAACAACCGAAACCATTTTGAGTTCTTTTATGCAAAGACGTAACCAAGCATGCATGATTGGTTGGGAGTAGGACATTGACCTGTATAGCTAAAAGATTAATAATCGGACATTAAAAATCCATTTTATTCTCTCAATTTATGATCAAAAGAGGGAAGAGTAAAACACAAAGGCCTTTAAAAAAACAGTAGGCCTACAAGACATGAAATATCGAATAAAAATCAGTTTGATCGACTTCATGTCTGACTTTCAGCAGAATCGGTTTGAGATGGAACAGGCTCTGGCGTCCTAAGACTAAAGGTTTAAAACCTTGTAGTGAAAAGTCCCTTTTCCATCTTTTTTTTTTCTCGGGGATGAGAGGACGGAGAGGAGCTTTGTCTGAGCGCAGGTCCCTCTGCTCGCTGTCACGCAATGGACTGTAAAAATGGTTTATCCAGACACGCGCCGGGCGTGCGTAATTCCTGCTCGAGGCAGGATGACCGCAGGCAGCGCGAGCCTAACTGATCAACCTGGATATTTCATTATTCATTCATTTACTGTTTAACAAATCCCGCTCATTATCGCGGAAGCGTCTGGCAGGATCCGACCATTCGGTGGCAGTTGGGTGTCAGGCGTGGAGAATTGGCCCATTTGATCCTGAGCTGTTTTTTTTCCCCTCTGTGTGTATTATTATTATTATAGGCTATTCAACATCCCGAAACAGCTCGAGATCGTCATGAATAATAAGCAGCGCGCGAGCTTGTCAAAGCCCGTTGAGCGTGACACAGCCCGTGGAAATCTCGAGGCGTTTTTAATATAACCCCCCCACTTCAGTCACTATTTGGAAAAGACAAAACAACGCTGATAAACAAACGGAAATATGCGATTACTACGGCAATGACACGCGTCCGCAGTGGACGAAAGGACATCAAAAGCAGAAGTGTGTATCAGACAGTTTAGAGCTTGTGTAAGCGATTATTTTGGAATACCAAACACATGCCCCAACTACCTGACAGATATCACACCTAGCCTACCTGTGCGACAGCCCTAGGCTCTGTAAACAACAAAAACTCGCCAATCATAAACGCGCTCTGTCTGTCAATCTTCTGTTTGCTTAAAGGGGTCATATGATGTTGCTAAAAAGAACATTATTTTGTGTATTTGGTGTAATGAAATGTGTTTATGCGGTTTAAGGTTCAAAAATACATTATTTTCCACATACTGTACATATTGTTTCTCCTCTATGCCCCGCCTTTTTGTCGATTTTTACAAAGCTCATCGGTCTGAAAAGCGAGGTGTGCTGTGATTGGCCAGCTATCCAGTGCGTTATGATTGGCCGAATACCTCAAGCGTGTGACGGAAATGTTAAGCCCCTCACCATACTGTGATGCCTTATTCCTCACAGTTTACTAGTAATGACTTTATGAATTTCTTCACTGATAAAATAGATAACATCAGAAATACATTAACAAATGTAGATTCTACAGCGTATATTACTTTAGCTTCATTCATCGCGCCAAAAGATAAACTGCAGTGCTTTACAGCTATAGGACAGGAAGAGCTAAATAAACTTATCACTGCATCTAAAGCAACAACATGCCTGTTAGATCCTGTACCCTCTAAATTACTGAAAGAGTTGTTACCTGTTGCAGAAGAACCGCTTCTCAATATTATAAAATTTTCGTTGTCTTTAGGTCATGTCCCAAAAACATTCGAGCTGGCGGTTATTAAGCCTCTTAATAAGAAACCTCAGCTAGATCCTATTGAACTGGCAAATTACAGACCCATCTCAAATCTTCCTTTTATATCTAAAATTTTTGAAAAAGCTCAATTGTGCTCCTTCCTGCAAAAAATTGATCTCTATGAAGAATTTCAGTCAGTTTTCAGGCCCCACCATAGCACAGAAAAAAACTGCACTTGTTAAAATTACAAATAAATTGCTTCTTGCGTCAGACCAAGGCTGAATCTCATTGCTAGTTTTACTTGATCTAAGTGCTGCGTTCGACACTATAGATCAAGACATACTCATAGATCGATTACAAAAATATACAGGTATTCAAGGTCAGGCTTTAAGATGGTTTAGATCCTACCTTTCCGATCGTTACCATTTTGTTTATTTAAATGGGGAGTCATCAAAATTATCACCAGTAAAATATGGAGTGCCACAAGGATCTGTCCTAGGTCCTCTGCTATTTTCGATATACATGTTGCCCCTTGGTAATTTTATTAGAAAATACGGGATTAGTTTCCGTTGTTATGCTGATGATACTCAACTATACTGTATATTTCAACAAGACCAGATGAAACTCCTAAATGATCTAAGCTAACAGAGTGCGTTAAAATGTAAAAGATTGGATGACAATTTTTCTCCTATTAAATTCGATAAACAGAGAATTACTTATTGGACCAATACAGTACCCGGAATCGCGTGGATTACAATTTGCAACTAGACGGGTGTACTGTTACTTCTTCTACAGTCAAAAATCTGGGTGTTATAATAGATAGCAACTTGTCTTTTGAAAATCATATTTGCCATGTTACACAAACAGCATTCTTCCATCTTAGAAACATTGGCAAGTTACGAAACATGTTACCTGTTTCTGATGCTAGTTCATGCATTCATGACCTCTATTGGACTATTGTAATGCACTGCTAGGTGTTTGTCCTGCATCTTCAATAAACAAGCAACAGGTAGTCCAAAATGCAGCGGCTAGAGTCCTTACCAGGTCAAGAAAATATGATCATATTTCGCCAATTTTACAGTCTCTGCACTGGCTACCTATTAAGTTCCGTATCAGTTACAAAATATTATTAGTTGCCTATAAGGCCCTTAATGGGTTAGTTCCTGCGTTCCTAACTAGTCTTCTACCACGTTACAATCTATCACGCTCCCTAAGGTCGCAAAACTTTGGTAGTACCTAGGATAGCAAAGTCCACTAAAAGAGGTAGAGCTTTTTTGCATTTGGCTCCTAAACTCTGGAATAGTCTTCCTGATAACGTTTGTGGTTCAGACACTCTCTCTCTGTTTAAATCTAGATTAAAGACATCTCTTTGGTCAAGCATTCAAATAGTGCATCTCATATTCTTTTACTGCAGTTATATCTGATCAATTGCACATTATTATTCTTTAGTTTGGGCTAAACAAATTTTTTTTGCTTGGTTGGAACAGCAGCTATGCTAGTTATGTCTCTATGTGTTTCTCTGTTTTTTGCCACGGGATCCAGAACACCTGAGAAGAGATGATGCAACCCCTCAGAGGACCTCAGTTGATGCCAACCCTGAAACAACATACATAACTACCACATTTTGCTATAAGTTTGATTGCATAATATAATTATTGCTGTTAATAGTGTTTATCGTCTGTTTGATTACAACTTTAATTGATTTTTCCATACATTTCTGCCATATATACATTAACATACCTTGGGGGGAACAGTCACGACCACTGAATAACTACACTCATATGTAAAACTTATTTGCTGTAAAGTTTGCTTTTGCAATGATTTGTAGGTGAAAAAGCGCTGTACAATAAACTTGACTTGACTCTTGAACGCCCAAACTCTGGAATACCCTACCTAACATTGTTCGGGAGGCAGACACACTCTTGCAGTTTAATCTAGATTAACGAACCCATCTCTGTAAACCTGGGTTACAACAACACACTAATACGCTTCTAGTATCCAATCTTAAAGGATTTTTATGCTGCATTTAATTAGGTCCAACCGTAACCGGACCACTTCGCTAACACCTATGTACTTGCGACATTGTTAGAAGATGCATCTCTAGTCTATATTAGTCATGTTTCTCTCTCCTTATTTCCGAGGTCACCGTATCAACCAGCTTCCGTCTTATCCAGATCAGAATGGTCACTGCGTCCCCCCGGGGAGGGGGTGGGCCATAAACGTATGTCAGACCAGAAGTGTGATTCGAGCACGTAGAAAGGACCTCCACAGCCCTGAATGTCAGCGGAGACCATGACAATTAGATGAGCCCCAGAGACAGATCCCTAGTGAAGACTTTGTCTCCTAGACGGCCACCGGGACAAGCCCACAGGAACCAGATGAGTCCTCTGCAAAATCTGACTTTGCTGCAGCATGGAACAAACTCCTGATTCATCTGGCCAGAGGAGAACTGGCCCCCCCGACTGATTCTGGTTTCTCCCAAGGTTTTTTTCTCAATTCTGTCACCGATGGAGTTTTGGTTCCTTCCCGCTGTCGCCTCTGGCTTGCTTAGTTGGGACACTTCATTTCCAGCGATATCGTTGACTTGATTGCAATGATACTATTTAAACTGAACTGAGCTAAATGTCATAATTGAATTCAATGATGAACTGTCTTTAACAAAAAAATTAGTGTTTACTATTGTCATTTTGCATTATTGACACACTATTTTCCTAATTAATGCTGTTCAGTTACTTGTGACTTGACTTGACTTGACTTGACTTAAAGGTGACTTGACTTGACTTGACTTGTCCCGGCCGGAGCGATGAGACAAAAACATTAAAAAACCCATTATAAACTAGGCATTTGTTGCATTCAGTGGGGACCTAATTACGGATTATAATGACTTATACTGTCTTGTTACGTGTTGCGTTGCATCGCACGCGTAAACATAAAACCCTGTCTGCATTTGTGATCGTAGAAATGACAAACAACAAGTGCTACTTTACACTGCTCAAAACTCACGTTTGAATCGTCAGTGGCAAATTCTGAGTCAGAACAGCCGGCATTGTAGTCTACTCTACCAGGATCAGGAAACAGAATTGTTCTGGAACAGTGTTGTAAATACAACTTAACCACTGATTTCTAGTGTGTCCTCTTTTGGAAGGCAAACAAAGTAGTTTAGCTTTAACAACGAAACACACAGCCGTCACTCGGAGGCTAAGTGTCGGCGGTGGTGGGCTTGAAACGCGCGGCCGGCGGGCTTGCGGAAACCATATGTGACGACCCCGGGCTGGACTCCCCTTCATCTACGGTGAAAGCCGATCCGGCGATCGAGAGCGTGTTGATGTATTTCCTCAGCAACCAGCACGGATCAACTCCAGGCATGACGAAGCAGATATCGTTCTATTTTGGAAGGCCAAACAAAGTAGTTTAGCTTTCACAACAAAACACAGTGTCTCACGACATGGCGGCGGCGGAAACAACAATACTACAGCGAGAATAAAAGTTACTTCTTTCTTTGCGCGAACATTTGGGCGGCATTATGCAAATCTTCCCACATAGTGACGTAGATATGTGGGGGCGTGTTAGAACGAGCCGTTTTAGGTAGCCGTGGCTGACTCTTAACTTTTATAAAGAATATCTCTTTGGATTTGAGACTTTAGTCTTAGCAACTTTACAGGATCTTCTTTATGCACCAAGAGCTTGTAACACTCCAAAGAGAAAGGAAAAATTTAAATCGCATCATATGACCCCTTTAAGTTGATTTGAAGAACGGAGTTTGGTTAAAGGGGCAGGTTCATTGCTTCTGCTCTAACATTCAAACATAATTTACAGCACTTTTAATACACCCACAATTGTTACATCTTTCTCTTTGATAACAATTTCTCTTTTGCGTCAAATGCGTCACAAATGAGAATATAAACTGAAAATCTCTAAACTGTTTTCCGTTATTCACTTTCCAACTCTTTTTCTATGATCTGAGCTTTACATTAAATATTTAAAATGTCAAAATTACAGAAAATAAGTCAAATAAATAAATTTGATCAAGACAGTAGTGATTGTGATGAACACTTGTACTTGTGATCATATATTACGCCTACTGCTTATTAATAAAATAACCAAAATACCATTTAATAGTAATTCATTTGGATTTAAATGGGATCAGTTCATAGCATAATACAATTTTAAATAACATTTCTACAAAAAAAGTATTTATAAAATTATTTACAAAATGTCAAATGATCACACTAGTTAGTAAAAAATGCCCCGAGACCCTAACATCCCTTAAGAAATGGCTGAATACATACTTCATTTGCAAGCACTTAATAATATTCATAACAATAAAACAGACACTTTATTTAAATAAAGGAAGTAATTTGTCTCCTTTCCAGCACTTTTCTGTCCTAGCTTTTGCACTGCTCTGATTTACTTTTGAAACTCATATTGCGGTACAATTGGGCTCCTATATAATAAATTGCTTGTGAGTTTCCTCATTTGTAAGTCACTTTGGATAACAGCATCTACTAAATGATTAAATGTAAATGCATATAGGCCTCTTACAGTAGTGAATGGTTAATCATTGTCATCTTTCATTAACTGAGCATGCTGTCGTTAATGTTGGTAGCGAACAGGTAGTCTCTGTATGCATAACTATAGTTCTGTTTAATGCTTCACTGAATCAAAACACCTCCCGTGACCTCCTCATTCACCGTTGCTTTTACCTCTTTTAGCTCTGCACTGGAGCTCTTCCGTCCACACTGAGGTTCACTGAGAGTTTCAAAGCAAAGAACATGAACATATTGAGGTGGACACTCCAGGTAATGTATTTGATTTAAGATTCTTCAATGGTTACTTGCCTTTGTTTTTCTTAGTTTTGCACTGAAATTTGTCTGCAAGCAGAAACAGAGAACAGGCTATGAATGTACAAGATTTCAGCTCCTCTCCAGGTAGCAAACACTCATAAATACACACAGGGTAATGCCTACCAAGGCAGGACTGGTTTTATTTGATGTCTGTTTGTGGTTTTGGATCATTGGGTTTGTGTGAGTAAATGATTGATTATGTTTGGCTTTGATCTTTCCTCTAACACACACACACACACACACACACACCTCGAACTTGCTCTGACTCTTTCTGTTCACTAGTCATCCTACTCAGCAACTCAACTGATAATAGGCCTATATATATATATATATACACACACAGAGAGAGAGAGAGACAGCAAGAAGCATTCCTTTATCTATTGTCACAGCTTTGTGGAATTATCAGGAAATAAAACAACAACAAATTAATTCCCCCCAAAATTCCAATTCGACACTTTTTCCAAAAGGGGGGTTTGCAGCAAATGCCATAGGACCATTTTTGGTTTCCCAAAGAACCTTTCAGTGAATAGTTCTTAAAATATTTTTTTTTCTATGTGTGAAGAACATTTGAATCATCTAAAGAACTTTTTCCTCTATGAAGAACTTTTCATGCAGTGGAAAGTTCGAAGATGTTAAAGGTTCTTCATGGAACCATTGATGCCAATAAAGAACCTTTCTTTTTTAAGGTGTATACATTTTTTTTTGCCTTTATGGATCCGGAAATACTTATGGCATGGAATTTCCAATAGACCTTGGATTGATTTTGAAATACTGTGCACACAGGATCCCTAATAAATAAGAAAAAAAGACCATGCACCAGTTCAATCTAAAGAATTCATTTTTCAAATGAACTTCTGCAATACTCCGACATCATTAATAGTAATTAAATGACCAAAAAGGTTGCTGTTGAATTGACTAAATGTATAGGGCTGGTTAAATCAGGTCTATGTATGTGTGTACTTGCGTGTAAGTTTGTGAGCTAGCAGCTGCTGGTGCTTCTGAGACGAGCGTAAAACAGGTCAAGGTGATGAATCCAGAAAACACTCATTCTTCTCAGTAACACACAAACATTCTACTGCATCACATTTTAAAGGATTAGTGTGGGCAACCATGAAAATGCTCTCATCATTTACCCACTCTCATGGTGTCCTCCAAACTCCTGTTCTTTTCCATACAAAGAAGGCATATATAGGATCGGACAGAATGGTACTTTATTTAACCGCTGAAGAAAAACCGAGGCATTAAAGAACACATAAATTACACAACAAATACAATACAATACAAAAATACAGAAAGAGTAATATGTGACCAGGGCCTGTCAAGCTTTCTAAAGGACAAAAGTCATATGGACTATTTTTATAGTGCTATATATAATTTTATATTTTATTCATCCCCTTTATTTATTTATTTTAGTTTGACACCTACTGGCCACTTTATGCTTTCATTCAATGCAAAAGAGCATAATAATGGAACAATACTGAATTTACTCAAGTTGTTAATCACAGATTGAAAATCTGTGAAATTTATGGTTACAGCAGCTATGGTTGTCAGGACTTTACCGTAAAAAATATGATAGTTTTAAGGTTTCCAGATTTAATTTGAAATTTACTGTAAAACTGTAGATATTAAATGGTACGGAAAGTATTCAGACCCCCTTAAATTTTTCACTCTTTGTTATATTGCAGCCATTTGCTAAAATCATTTAAGTTAATTTTTTTTCCTCATTAATGTACACACAGCACCCCATATTGACAGAAAAACACAGAATTGTTGACATTTTTGCAGATTTATTAAAAAAGAAAAACTGAAATATCACATGGTCCTAAGTATTCAGACCCTTTCTTTGCTCAGTATTTAGTAGAAGCACATTTTGATCTAATACAGCCATGAGTTTTTTTTTGGGAAAGATGCAACAAGTTTTTTATTTGGGGATCCTCTGCCATTCCTCCTTGCAGATCCTCTCCAGTTCTGTCAGGTTGGATATTAAACGTTGGTGGACAGCCATTTTTATGTCTCTCCAGAGATGCTCAGTTGGGTTTAAGTTAGGGCTCTGGCTGGGCCATTCAAGAAAAGTCACAGAGTTTTTGTGAAGCCACTCCTTCGTTATTTTTGCTGTGTGCTTAGGGTAATTGTCTTGTTTGAAGGTAAACCTTCGGCACAGTCTGAGGTCCTGTGCACTCTGGAGAAGGTTTTCGTCCAGATATCCCTGTACTTGGCCGCATTCAGCTTTCCCTCGATTGCAACCAGTCGTCATGTCCCTGCAGCTGAAAAACACCCCCCACAGCATGAAGCTACCAACACCATGCTTCACCGCTGTGATGGTATTGTGCAGGTGATGAGCAGTGCCTGGTTTCTCCACACATACCGCTTAGAATTAAAAAAGTTCTATCTTGGTCTCATCAGATCAGAGAATCTTATTTCTCACCATCTTTGGAGTCCTTCAGGTGTTTTTTAGCCAACTCCATGTGGGCTTTCATGTGTCTTGCACTTAGGAGAGGCTTCCGTCGGGCCACTCTTCCATAAAGCCCCGACTGGTGGAGGGTTGCAGTGATGGTTGACTTTCTACAACGTTCTCCCATCTCCCGCCTGCATCTCTGGGGCTCAGCCACAGTGATCTTTGGGTTCTTCTTTACCTCTCTCACCAGCTCTTCTGCCCCGATAGCTCAGTTTGGCCAGACGACCAGCTCTAGGAAGGGTTCTGCTCGTCCCAAACGTCTTCCATTTAAGATGATTGAGGCCATTGTGCTCTTAGGAACCTTAAGTGCAGCAGTATTTTTTTTGTAACCTTGGCCAGATCCGTGCCTTGCCACAATTCTGTCTCTGAGCTCTCAGGCAGTTCCTTTGACCTCATGATTCTCAGTTGCTCTGACATGCACTGTGAGCTGTAAAATCTTATATAGACAGGTGTGTGGCTTTCCTAATCCAAGTCCAATCTGTATAATCAAACACAGCTGGACTCAAATGTAGAACCATCTCAAGGATGATCAGAAGAAATGGACAGCATCTGAGTTAAATATATGAGTGTCAAAGGGTCTGAATACTTAGGACCATATATGTGGTATTTCAGTTTTTCTTTTTTAATAAATTCTGCAAAAATGTCACCAATTCTGTTTTTTTCTTTTCTGTCAATATGGGGTGCTGTGTGTACATTAATGAGGAATAAAATTAACTTCAATGATTTTAGCAAATGGCTGCAATATAACAAAGAGTGA
Organism: Sinocyclocheilus anophthalmus; assembly: GCA_018155175.1. Classification (NCBI taxonomy): domain Eukaryota; kingdom Metazoa; phylum Chordata; class Actinopteri; order Cypriniformes; family Cyprinidae; genus Sinocyclocheilus; species Sinocyclocheilus anophthalmus. The sequence continues at coordinate 530,368 of JADLZN010011821.1, forward strand.
AAAATTTAAGTGGGTCTGAATACTTTCCGTACCCACTGTATATATCTCATTACCTGAAAAAATTATAATATACCAATTGACTAAAATTAAATTCCATCACAAGTTGCTTTTCCATACTGAGATAAATACTTATATATAGAAAGTGCACTGTGTCATTCACACAGACACTAAACACCATTATGGTAACACACATGACACTAAAATAATGCAATAAACATTAATTAAACAACATATAAAAATATAAAAATCAAATCAAATAAAAAAGTACATAACTAACAAGACAAACGAAGAAACATTATTTCAATGAATTTTTCACTGTAAATTATGACTTGACTACATATCCCCATCCAAAAACGGTAAATTTAACAGTATTTTTACTGTAAAATTACATGAAATGTCTTCTTAGATATTACAGTTTTAGGGATCAGTAGTTTTACAGTAGGATTTTTACAGTCTGGTAAAATTAAGATGATTTTTACTGTGTAGGGTGAATTTTTCTCTTAATCTTGAAACCAAAAGAGAAACATTTGTGTGCAGAAAATGCACCTGTGTGTTTTATGTCTCACTTGTGCTTCATTTCTCTTCAGGCATATAGTACTTCATTTCCCATACTGCACCACTGGACTTTCTCCATCCTCTGAAACATAGGCTGGTGTGTGTGTATGTGTGTGTGTTGTATTGTGTGTGAGTGCCTCCAGGTCTAACTAGCTAATGCATTGGTGATCTCTCTCTATAATGTTCCACACACACACACACACTTTCTGCTCAGGATTTAATGGCCTCTGTGGGTGGTGGGGGGAAAAATAAAAATGAACGTTCACAATATAATATAGGCCATTGTTTGAATAAGTAAAATATTATCCTTGTGCTTATGAGCTTTATAGAGTTTGTCTGGAACAGTCTGTTGGACATATAATTACAATTATAAACTCTGATGAGAGGAGCAAACCTCTCTCTCTCGCTTTCTCTCTCTTTCTTTTGGCTTTGCTGCTGTGACCTTGTATGCTGACTAAATCCATGCCCTTGGCTACTGTTATTTACACATGGACGAACACACACATACACACACAAACCAAGGCACTTTTTGGAAGCCTGGCTGGTTGAATATGTGCTGTTATGTGTGAATGCACATGTGCAGGTAACGTCCATTTGACACACAAACTATAGTGATCAAAAGGCACTTGTGTGTGCCTTGGAACATGAGCAGTATATCCCCAAATTGTCAGTTGTCCCCAAAATTTAAATAAATCTATCAAACCTCCCTTTGGGGTCCTCAATTGGAAAATAATTCAGAAATAAAATACATAATAATTATAAGAATAATTAATTTCATTTGAAAAAAAATCACAAAATGTTTATTGTTTACTGTTCACGGCTTAGCTATATACAAAACGGTCTCCAAAAATCAGTTAAATCTGACAAAAATCCATCAGGACATCTGCAGACATGTTCAATTGAATAAATAAATAAATCAATAAATAAATCAAGATATTTTAGAAATAGGTTAAGTCAGTAGTTGTGCATTATGTATATTAATATTACATTTTTATAGATTTAATTTTAGAAAATAATTAATACTTTATTCAGCAAGGATGTATTTATGATCGAAACTGACAGTGAAAAACTATTTGTTACCAAATTTTCTATTCAAATAAAGGCTAGAAACTGTTCCATTCTCAAAGAATCCTGAAAAAGTTATCACCGTTTCCACCAAAAATGTAAGCAGCACACTGTTTTCACAGTGATAATAATAAGAAATATTGCTTGTCATCACTCATGATTTTCGAAGGATCAGTGTGACACTGAAGACTGGTTAATGCTGAAAATTCAGCTTTGCGGTCACAGGAATATTACACTTTAAAAAAAAAATTAAAATAATTGTAATAATACCTTCCCAAATCACGATTAATCAATAATGCAGTATTGGTGGAGCAAAAAAATACTTTCTTATCATGTGCTCATTTTGATTGACAGCTCAGGTATTAACATGTGAGTAAAATTTAATGAGTCTGATGAGTGAGAATGTGATTTTACTGTACTAGGTGGGGTTGTTTGTTCTCCAGCAGGCGATGTCCAGCAGATTATAACTTGGGCTACGGGGCGTGGTGGGGTTCCCTGAACACTGACTGTGTTTGAGACACCAGTTCAGGAACCAGGATGGGCCAGCAGAGAGGGACGCTATATGGTGGTGTGGTGTTTGTGGTGTGTTATAAACTCCTCGGCTCCCCTTGTTCTTGTGTGTTTTTGTATTTGGGTAGACGATTATTTTTAGACAGTTTTTGTTCGTCATGTTCTTACAGTTCACGAGTGTTGTTCGCCATGTTTCTGGGGGCCCTCTGGTGTCAACTAATTGTTTGCAAAAGATGGGATGAAACGCGATACGAGAAATCGCCTCTGTAGGGAGAGCGGGGGAGGCCGAGATGTTCTGCGTTCTTGGGTCTCTGTCGCGAGCAGAAGAGCGGCGTCTGGGGGGGGGGGTTGGGCTGCACTAGGCTGTGCTCGGGGGGGTGCTGCTAGTCATGGGACAGTCCGTATGTTGTTTTGGGGGGGGAAACGGGCAGGGAAGTGAGTTTGGAGAGAAGTCTGCTGGAAATAGAAATCATGTAATTTGCACCAATGCGGTCTTACAGGGTATTGCCGGGGGGGAGGGTGGGGTGGTGGGGTTTTTCTTGATAACATTTATGATGTGATTACCCACGGGGTAGACCTGGTGCAGGGGTGGGGGGGTCCGGGTGGAAGGGGCCTGTTTTCACTCTTGGGTCGCAGGTAAGAGGCCACGGGGTAGCATTAAACCTCCCGCCACTTAAAAAAAAAAAAACGGAGGGAACGGTACAATATGCGGACTAACCGTTTCCGAGTAAAATTCTTAGCCAAGTGGGAGTTACGAATTGGTTTACCATATGATGATTAGTGTTTTAATAAAATCTAAGTTTCAGTGTTTGCGGTTAAATCCCGCCAAAAGGGGGGCCCTAGGTGTGCGACTTGGCACGGTAATCAGCTAACGCCTTTTTGTATAAATATGAGGGACAAGGCAAAAATGGATGAACAGTGAACATGGAGAACGGCGAGGTGGGGTACAAAGTGACTGACGCGGGGGCGGTGGAGTGTTGCGATTATTTGCTTGAAGCCATAGTGTAGAGAGGTAACATCGCAAGAGAGGGGAGAAAACTCAGTAGTCTCGCACCCTCACGTAGTCAAATCCATATGATTTTTTAATCTTTCTGTGGAACACACGCACACACACAAAGATTGATACAAAATTGATAACATGCATCAAACATCCTCCATAAAAATCCTATATATATATAAGTTATAGAACTTCAGCAATATCTACCTATTCGGTTTTGTCAGGTCAGTGGAACATATTAAGAATTTGAAGACAAAATAAATTCATTTCAAAATCACTGAATTATATATAGATTTAAAACATAAAGATAGTAAAGTCAATCTAAACAGATCAATAAAGAACTTACTCTGATGTAACTTCTGTATTTCTGGCCTTTGTCCCATTTGGGAACCTAAAAACAATGAAAAGACCATCATATGAGATGAGCAGTATAATATCACATCAGTGTGGAGTGAAACTTTAAGCATTCTTGGAGAGTTTACAGAGTGTAAAATACAGTTTTCATCAAATTCAGAACTAGTGTGTATCAGAATGTGAGTCTCCAGTTAACTGGAATGTGATGTTGTCTTTTTTTCCTCTTCTTTATGTGTGTGTGTGTGTGATTTGCACATTCAGGTCATCCTCTGTCAGTCTCTGTCTGAACTCTGATTGACAGCTGCAGTCATGCTCCCTCGGGGCAGCTTACTTGCTCCTACATGCATCTCTCTCTTTCTCTCTCTCAGTCCATCTTTTCCTCATTTTCCTCTTTCTCTCACTTCCTCTCTGTCTCTCCAGAACATAAGGCAAGGCCAGGCAAGTTTATTTATATAGCACATTTCATACACAATGGTAATTCAAAGTGCTTTACATAAAAGGAAGTAAAATGATCATAAAAAATAATCACAACAATAAAGCAAGGAGTTTAAAATTATTTAAAAATTGATAAACTCAGTTTCTCATGTCAGACAGTGATTGATATGATCCTGTATTTACAACAATCAGCCATCATAAAACACACATTTCAACATTTCTACTCAAAGTCGAAGTCCCACTGGGGAAATTCATCATCGTGATTAAGCACTCACAGAAGGGACTTGTAAGCAAGCTAATTATATTAAGATATCAAATCAAATCAAATCAAAATGTGTCAAATGCAACACAATGAAGTAGAAGTAATGCATACCAATGAAATGATATTTCTATGAAATAAAAAATGTAAATGACAATCTTTGGAACCCCACTATATAAATTAAATATAAAATATGGATGTAAAAACAGAGAGTCTCTTCTCAACAATGCTGGGAAGTTGCATGTATGTTTGGGGTCCATGACTACAAGTCTCATCTGCTCACCAAGGCTGCATTTATATGATAAAAAATACAGTTAAAAAAGTAATGTTTGACATTTTATTACAGTTTAAAATAACTGTTTTTTTATTATTATTTGAATCCATTTTTAAATGTAACTTATTTCTGTAATACAATCTGAATTTTCAGCATCATTACTTCAGTCTTCAGTTTCACATGATCCTTCAGAAATCATTCTAGTAGGCTGATTTGGTGCTGCATATTCGAATCTGTTTCGCAGAAAAATCTTTGGCTTTGACACAATCTTATTGTTTAAAATACTATATCAATAGAAGGTGACTTGACTTGATTTGTTTCTCAGAAACGTGTGCTAATTAATAATTTTTGTGGAACCGTGATTTTTTGGAGGATTTTTGTATAATAAAATAGTTCAAAGAACACTATTTAATTTGACCAACAAATTGTGAACATTTAAATTTATTTTGACAGTCGATGTGTTAATTGAAGAGGGGGCATATATGCATTGTCATTTTTTTTTTTCCTTTCTCTTTGGCGTCTTCAAGCTCTGGTGCATAAAGACAATCGTAACTTTGCAAAGACTAAGTTTTGTAGTGTCTGGACCAATCAAACACACAATATTTATTTTGTTAGCTAGATTTCACAAATACTCTAACACCCCAGGAAGCCAAACAGGCCCCTGGTTCCATGGTAACCCTGAAACCCGATCATTTACGACCTTATGGAATGTGAGCAGGGAAAATCACTGCATGTTCCATAGCAAGAGGCGCAATGCACAGTAGAAATGGACTTTTCTACTAAATAATTCATAGGAAAACCTTTCTTTGAATGAACAGTGTATCCTTCAGGTCATGGTTTATGTTGTCTTTGATATTTTTAGACTATTTTAGGCATTCTTATGAGGGAACCCATTACTGTCATCCTTTCACTATATGTAATCCTACCTTGTTTCAGTATCTATGAATTCGCCTTCATAAAAAAACAAAAAAAAAAAAAAAACAAACAACAAAGATCGCCCAACAAGCGGTATATTAGCATTTGGTACAGTAGCTTATATAATCACTTAGGGTGCCTGAATACTCTTAGTAATTTCGATTCACTCATTGTGCCAAATACCATGCTTTCGAGACAAGGTCGAAACCCTCCAGCCATTCCGACCTCCCGCTATGGAATTTCCACATCTTTCCTCATGTGGACCAAGCCCATCTTAGAGAGCGGGATCACGGCCCACTCCAGGGACCCACCCGTCGGTGTTTTGGTTTTAAGTCTGAAGCATGTGAGAAAAAAACGCTCCCCGAAACCCTAAGCTCTCGTGCCAGGCCTCGGCCTTGTCCGTGTCATTTCACCAAATTCCTCCCCTGACTCACACTGGTTCTTGTTAGGGTTTCTCATCAACCCTTTCACAAATACGACTTGTGCCTTAAGATTTGCATCAGGGGGAGAGGGTCTCTATTTTCAGAAACAGACGAGACTTGCAATTATCAACGTAGTCTTATTAATGGATATATAAGGTATCAGTTTACACTTTACATACAGGTGTTGGTTTGTAACTAATATCGAACGTTTTTCCTCATGTAGATCTCTGCATAGGCAAATGGTTCCTAATTTATCATTCCTTATGTCTCTTTGCTGTACTCGAGTCTAAGCTGTAACACCCTTTCCTATACCAACGATGCGTGTGTGTGTGTGTTTTTGTAGGTATTGTAGAACCGTTATGTGTTTTATGTAGAATGTTAGACCCGTTTATGTGTTTCGTATGTAATTAGGTTTAGGATGTTAGACTAGTTTATGTGTTTATGTAGTTTATAAAACCTTACTTGTATCACACTTGCCGTGGTTCATTGTTTGCTTATAACTGGAGTCACTTAATTATGCAGATTTATGCTACAAGCTTTTGTAGATTTGTACAGTAAGAAAGTTATTTCCTTAACCAGGAAATTAACATTCTTAGAATTGACAAGACCGTTGACCCTGAGAGATCAGCTAAATATCTACAGCGGATCTAAATATTCATAATTAATTATAACTATTTATGGTTAATTATTCATATTTCCCATTAGCTGATTCGTTACACTGCCAAATCCACGAGATATTCTTTATAAAAGTTTAAGAGTCAACCACGCCTACCTAAAATACCTCGTTTTAACACGCCCCCACATATCTACCCTCACTATGTGGTAATATTTGCATAATGCCGCCCAAATGATCACGCAAAGAAAGAATGCGTAACTTTTATTCTCGCTGTAGTATTGTTGTTGCTGCCATGTCGTGAAGGTGCTGTGTTTTTCGTTGTGAAAGCGAAACTACTTTGTTTGGTCTTCCAAAAGAGGACGATATCTGCTTCGTCATGCATAGAGCTGATCCATGCTGGTCGCTGAGAAAATACTTCAACTTAGTGCTGTGGATCGCCGGCACATTTTTATGGAGGACTGTTTACTGATCCATGGGAGAGTAACGTTAGACTAAATGCCGGCAGTTCTGACGCACGTAAGTACGTTTTCATTTAAAGGCTTTGCCACTGATGATTCAAACGTGAGTTTTGAGCAGTGTAGTAGCCCTTGTTGTTTGTCATTTCTTCAATCACAAATACAGACAGGGTTTTATGTTTACGCGGCACAATGCAATGCAACGCAACGTGTAAAAAGACAGTATAAGTCATTATAATCAGTAACTATGTCCCTACTGGATGCAACAAATGCCTCGTTTGTAATGGGTTTGTAATGGCTCCGGCTGGACAGGGCATCATCACAGTAGGTGATGGGCGTAACCGTTTCCTATCTCACCTTGAGTATCGGAACCAATCACAACGCACTGGATAGCTTGCCAATCAGAGTACATCTCGCTTTTTCAGACCGATGAGTTTTTTAAAAATCTACGCGTTTCAGAAGGCGGGGCATAGAGGAGAAACAATAATGTACAGTATGTGGAAAATAATGTGTTTTTTGAACTTTAAACCGCATAAACACATTTCATTACACCAAATACACAAAATAATGTTCTTTTTAGCAGCATCATATGACCCCTTTAATGCATTGCTTAATAAAAGTATTAATTTATTTAAAAACCAACATAATAATAATGACCGCATCATTTAAACGGTATACGGGCATTTGCCACAAAGTGAATTACACTCACAAAGTTGCAAACACTATGCCTAACTATAACGAAAAGGAAGAAAAAGGAACGGGGAAAAAAGGATAGATCCCTGTAGTACAGAGTCGTTCTCAATCACGTGCTGTTGACCTTCCTAATGGCAAATGATACAACGCTTTTCAGTATTCAGTTTCACGATTCGGGCATCGCTAGTTCTGATTCAGAAAATATGAGACATGACACGACTGGTGAAATATCACGAGGGAAAGGATTCTCAGGTCAGTAAATAATCTTAGTAAATCTTACTAGGGCTTCCCAGGTAGCATACGTACGTCTGCAAGATGACTGTTAAATATCTCTTCATCTGGAAAGCATCTGCTGTGTACAAACATCTGATAGACATCTCTAAGATGCCAGTTTTACATACATTCTAAATCATAAACATACCCGACTGTGGCCTCGGGAGCACCGGGAGAATTCCGCGGTGGCCTGGCGGCTGATTTGGTCCGCGGCCCTGTGTTTTTTTTTTTGTTTGTTATTATTATTATTAATATTTTATATTTATGCCTTCTTGATTTACCAAAGTGATAATTTCCGATTTTTTCATTCGATTATGAATCGATAATAAATCATATATATATGATATATCGGTTAATATATAATATATAACCGATATATCGGTTAGTCTTGATTGGCAGCGCTGCGCTATACGAATCCACTCACGTTTGTTTCGCGCTTTCGTCAAACGATTCCGAACAGAACCGATGCGTGGGACTCGATGAAAGAGGAAGCGGCCAGAAGAAGCAGTGAAATGTAGCAACATCACTGACATGTTCAGGGCTTCAAGTGCAGGTCGGTTTCATCTGTAAATATGCTAGATAGTTTTGTTTTATTAATGTAGTTGAGTATTAAACTGCTAGTATCTGTTAGGATATCAGTAGCACCCCATTATTATCATAATTCAGAATACTTTGCTAAAGGACATCAATATCGATTGTAAAGTTACATAAAAATTTTTTAGCAGAGACAGATATTCACATGGATTTATTTGTACAGGGAGGGAGGGAGCTAGAGACAGCAACACAAAAATAATATAAGTCACAGCCTAATAATTGAATAGTGTGTTCAGTATTATAATTTTTCAATTTTGACATTTAGGCACTTTAGAAAATGTTTTAATACACAGTAAAAGGCATTTTGATCAGTAAGATTTTTTTTTTTTTAAAGAAGTCTCTTCTGATCACCAAGCCTGCATTTATTTTATCCAACATACAGCAAAAACAGTATCATTTTGAAATATTTTTACTATTTTAAATAACTGATTTCTATTTGAATATATTTTAAAATGCAGGTATATTCTGTGATTTCAAAGCTGAATTTTAAATCACTTGATCCTTCAGAAATCATTCTATTATGCTCATTTGCAGCTCAAAAAACATTTAGTATTATTATTATTATTACGTTGAAAACAGTAGATTTTTTTCAGGTTTCTTTGATGAATAGAAAGTTTATAGAAATCATTTATCTGAAATAGAAGTCTTTTGTAACATTAGAAATGTCTTTATCATCACTTCAATATCCCACCCCCCCCCCACCCACCCCCCCCCCCCCACCCCCATACCCCCTACCACCCCCCCCCCCCCCCCGCCCGGTCAAATTCTCTGACTCGAAACTTTTTGTATAGTGCTGTATAATGCTACAAAAGCTTTTTCTTTCAGATAAATGCTGATCTTTGGATATTTCTATTCATCAAAGAATCCTGATGTACTCAGCTGTTTTAAATATTGATAATAATAATAATAATAAGAAATGTATAATAATAGATGTTTCTTGAACAAACATCAGCATAGAAATTATTCTGAAGGATCATGTCACTGAAACTGGAGTACAGCTGCTCAGAAATTCGCTTTTTGTCGCAGAATATTCAAATTCGAAAGCATTCTGCTAAAATAGTAAAAAATTCTCAATATTACTCTCTTGCTGTATTTTGGATCAATAAAATGCAGGATGATGAGGCAGAAGAGATTCTTCTTTAAAAAACACAAAAACATCTTCATAGAAATTATCCAACCAAACGTTTTGGACTGGATACGTGTAGTTTTTGTAATGAAACTAAGGTTGTTAATCTAGGTATTTAAGTCGTTTTTATTTTAAAAAGATAAATAACATTCGGTGCTTAACGCACTGAAATGTTATTGTTGTTTTCACAAGGTGACACAGTTCTGTCATAACATAGACCATGCTGGTGAAGAAGTGACAAAGGGAGAGACAGAGATATGGGGAAAATAAAGAAAAGGGAGAGAAGTGAATTGTGCGGTCAAAGAGACCCTTGCAGTAATTTTCCCGACGGCCCAGACTAAGGACTTCGATCTTTTATGTGGAGTGGCCATACAAATAATAGGGTTTGGCTGTGGTTTCAGAATTGTCTGTGGAGTAGACGCGGCTATATACAGGAAATAAGGTGCCAAAATTGCACCTTTTGGGGTACAGCAGCTTGTCACTGGAACAGGACCCTTTAAAGGACATATTTGTTCCTTTTTTACCCCTAATAGGTAGGCCTACATATCATTACCTTAAGTGTATGGACTGACTACTATAAACGGTCATATGTCCCTATCGTTCTAAAAGGAACAAAGATGTCCTTTTAAGAGTACTGCTACAGTGACAAGCTGTTGTACCCCAAAAGATACAATTGTGGCCCCTTTTTTTTTTTTCTGTGTGGCCTGGATGAGTGTGAAATTTCCCGGCCTGAAATTGCGTCCCAGTCCGGCCCTGATAAACATCTTAAAAAAGACATCTTCTAAACGTCTATTTGACATCTGATAGGAAATGTCCTATAGACGTGCACACACCTAAATAATAACTCTTGCAGATGTAATGCAGAATGTCTGAACCCTCCGTGAGATACAGTCATGGCCAAAAGTTTTGGCAGTGACAGATTTTGTGTTTTGTAAAGTTTGCTGCTTCAGTATTTGTAGATTATTTTTCCACATGTTTCAATGGTATACTGAAAAACAATGATAAGCATATCATAATTTTTAAAGGCTTTTATTGGCAAAAAAATATATAATTAGTCCATATTTACAGTGTTGACCCTTGTTCTTCATAACCTCTGCAGTTTGCTCTGGCATGCTGGATATTAGCTTCTGGGCCAAATCCTGACTGATGGCGATCCATTCTTGCCTTATTAGTTTTCGGAGTTGATCACAATTTGTGGGCTTCTGCTGGTCCACTCGCCTTTTGAGGACTGACCACAGGTCCTCTATGGGATTGAGATACGGGGAGTTGCCTGGCCACGGATCCAAAATTTCAATGTAATGATCTTCGAGCCACTTTTTATTATCACTCTTGCTTTGTGACATGGTGCTCTATCATGCTGGAAAATGCACGGATCATTAACAAGTTGCTCATGGATCGTTGGAAGAAGTCGCCCTTGCAGGAAGTTTTGTTACCATTCTTTATTCATGGCAGTGTTTTTGGGCAGAATTATGAGAGAGCCCACTCCCTTGGTTGAAAAGCAGCCCCACACATGGATGGTCTTAGGATGCTTCACTGTTGGCACGTCACAGGGCTCATGGTAGTGTTCACTTTTTCTTCTCCGAACAATCGATTTTCCAGTTGTCCCAAACAGTCGGAAGGGAGCTTAATCAGAGATAATAATTTTGCACCAGTCTTCTGCTGTTCAATCCTTGTACTTCCTGCAGAATTTAAGTCTGTCTTTGATGTTTTTCTTGGAGAGAAGTGGGTTCTTTGCTGTCCTTCTTGACACCAGGCCATTGTCCACAAGTCTTGGCCTCACTGTGCGTGCAGAAATGCTCTCACAGCCAGAACCTTCCGCCATCCTGAGCAATCTCTGCAACTGGTGGTTGCCCAACGATTCCAGTACTGACATCGTGGCTCTTGCTGGCACTCTGTGAAGTCCTGAAAGACACTTACTTCACTTCCACTGCATTCAGATCCTCTCTCCTTGAAGGTCTTGATGTCGGGTAAATGGTTCTTTCGGTCAATATTCTTCTTTGTGGCAATTTCCTGGCATGTGAGGCCATTTTGATGCAAAAGGGATGATGGCTGCACGTGTTTCTTTGGAGGTAACCATTGCTAACAAGAACACAATAACTGGAAGCGCTTCTTCCCTCCTTTTATAGCAATCAGTCTGCTCTTACAATCTAATTAGTATGATAGTTGATTTCACCTGACTAGTACCTTCACGACTTCACATGTGCTGCTGATATGATTAGTCAATTAATGTTAGCCGGTCATTTTGTGTCAGGATCAAAAAACAGTGAAATTCGTTTTTTTGTGAAAAGTTCATTTTTTGGCCAATTAAGCTTTTAGCAATTATTTAAAATGCCTCTGATCACTATAAACAATAATCTAGAAACAATGTGAATGAACACCACAACAGCTTAAGAAAATTACGAAAATTAACTATCAGGGTTGCCAGGTTTGTGAAACAAAACCATCCCAATTGCTGTTCAGAACTAGCTCAGTCCTGATTTTTCTGCGGTTTTCCCTTCAGTCGGAGATCCTCTCAGTCGAAACCTGCTGCAACAGTGTAAAAGCAAGCATAATGAGTAAAATGTAAATAAAAGTGTGAATTCAGGAAAATTGGGACACTTTGCTATTGGGATGACTGGAATAATGGCCCAATTATCCTAAATTAATTCCTATATAAATAAAGTACAGATACATAAATAATATATACAAATAAAAAAGCACATTCAAACACCACTAAGATCCTTAAAATGCATGCATTGCAATGCATGCAACACATCGTTTTGCTGATCTGTTTGATGAAGCCACAGAAAAGAACAGACTTAAAACAGTGATTCAATAATCATGATTCGGCATCGCTGGTTCTGATTCAGAAAATATGAGACTTGACACGACTGGTGTAAATAGTAAAACCATGGTTTATTTTCGTAAAGGTTAGCATATTACTATCAGGGTTGCCAGTTCTGGGAAACAAAACCACCCCAAATTATGTTCAAAACTAGGCCAAAACTAGCTCAATCCCCCCCGGTTTTCCTTCAGTCGGGGAACAGTGTAAAAGTAGCCCAAACTTTGGCCAAACACTGGTTACAATGCAATTGCGTATGTCATTGCTAAGGCGTTCTGAGAGGTGTTTTAGCATGTTACAGTTGTCTGGGCGTTGCTGTTGGTAAAGTGTTTCAGTGTTTGCTAGGACTTTGCTAGGTCCCTCGTTTATTATAAGTTTTGTCAGTTTGTTTCTACCCCTTTTATCGTCTGTCAGCCAAAAATCACAATCTAATCACTTTGAAAAGTTATGCACTTAAGTTTAATGCTAAAGATTAGGGATTTGTTCAAATCCCTAACCCAAAGTATGAGCAATAATGATAGTGAAACCTACCTTAGCAAACACTGACAAGTGTGTATGTTCAAGAGGAGCGTCGAATGTGTGTATGATCAGACTAGTGTGTGTATATGAGTAGGTGTGTCTAATGTCTTAATAAGAGCTCTTTCACGCTGCTCTCTGTTGTTTGTGATGTGTAATTGTCTTGCTCCGCTCAGGGTGAGAGTCCAATCTGAATCCGGAGCGTTACGAGAGCCGCAGTCAATTCTGCTGTTAAATCCGTTAAGAGCCGAAAATTAATTACCTAACCAGAGCAGGAATGTTTCCAAAAGAAGGAACCCATGTGAGGAGACGCAGAGACAGTGAACAGAAGGAGGTGAAGGAACGCTACGAGTCACCAGACTTCACGTTAAGCTTGACTGACTAATTATTGCTTATAATTTGCGTTTGGATTAATTAACTAATTAGCTGGGAATGTCTGAAGGCGTAGCGCAGTCTGTGCATGTCAGGCTGAAGACTTTAATTATTGTGATATTTTTAATTAGAATCTGCAGCACAGTGAGGCACACACACACACATACACAAAGCACACAAAAACACACACTTTTACACAAATAATATAATACTATAGACAACAAACACCAAAAATAAGCAGTTCTGCACATTCCTGTAGCTCAAGTAGAGCATGGTGCTTGCAACAGCTAGGTTTTGGGTTTGATTCCCAGGGAATGCATGGACTAATAAAATTTTTAACTTTTGGAATTGAAGATTGATTGTAGACCTTATTGTTTTGAGTTTATATGCCTAATTCTTTGAGTGACCATTGCCAGAATTGTCCACAAATAATGCTTTTCACTCAAAAATGGAGGTGCATAAGCATAAGATGAATGAGGCCTACGACCAGTCAGTTAAAAAAAGAAATACAAAACCTGTGCTAATTGACAGAAAACAAGTTGATAAAAAGATTGAATTCAATATTTAGTGATAATATAGCATAATGAGAGATTTACAAGCAGTTTTTAAAAAGCCTGTCATTTTTGATCAGGAACATCAGCGTCTGACAAATGCATAAATGTAAATAAAAGTGTGAATTCAGGAAAATTGGGACACTTTTCTATTAGGATGACTGGGAAAACGGCCCAATTATCCTGAATTAACTCCTATATAAATAAAGTTCAGATACACAAATAATATATATTTATACAAATAAAAAAACACATTCAAACACCCCTAAGATCCTTAAAATGCATGCATTGTAAAACACATCTACATGAAGCACTTCTAATTAGTACACCTTTTCTCTCATTTTCTGTTTTATGATCCTGTAAAAATTGAACCCAGTGCTGATATATGATGCAGAAAGCTGCAGATAATGAACCCACGTTGGTGTTGAGGTAAATTTGGACACTGCAAGATGTCTCCGACATCCTTCTCCCTCCCTCCCACTTTCTGAAAAGAGAGAAATGTGCATCGTTGACAGGATTCGGCTGTGCATCTGACTATTTTCCATCACAAGGGGCCAGGTTTAGTAAACAGGCAAAACTAATGAGGCACTTTGAGCTGCAGAGCGGAGCTTCAGCCCGGGGCCCGAGAGCCCGCTCGCACCTGATGGAGCCGAGAGACATCAAAGCAGAGGATTACAGCAGAGCCAGGGGCCACATTCACAGACTTATTATACGCCTCGTTCCTAATCCGGTTATCTGCAGAATATGGCTGTGTTTAGGAGGCCTTGGCCTCACACACACACACACACACATACAATATGCAACTACAGAGTCACATATAGAATGCAAAAAAACACATACACACAAAAATAGACAAGCACATGGCCACAAACAAGCTTAAGAACACAACCTCAAATTCATAACTAGAAAGCTTTCCAAACGCTTTATGTAATATTCATCCACCGCTCATACATGATGCTTGAATCCTTCATAAGGTCACGTTACTCTCCGACAGCAGGAATCCATCTGTCAGAGCTCCTCCCGTGTGTGTGTGTGTATCTTCTGAAGGACTCGCAGCCCTGGGCACATTTGGATGTGTTTCTGTTGGTCAAGTTGGTGCTGTTGGTCAGATCTGAAGAGAACGCAAGACAAATGTTTATGGGTGAAAACACGTCCAGGTCACATTTCACCCTAAAGAAATCATGCTTTGCATAAAGAAAATGAATGCTTTTGCATTGTGACATTATTTTCATGACATTTTACCCCCAGATTCTCATTATTGTAATGTGTCTGGATGTTTTATTTTTGAGTTTATAATGTTTATAATTCGTATTATTCTCAGTGAGGATTCTCATTAGATTCTCATTACAGTAATACAATATTTTCATATTTAATAATAATTTAAAATTTAAATGTTTTTTTGTATTGAAGTAATGAGAATTATTTTTATTTTTATTTTTTTTGAGGTAGTGCAAACTGGGTTGGGAATAGTTCACATAAAAATGAATATTATTCACTCACCCTCATGTCTTTCCCATTTCGTATGACTTTCTTTCTTCCATGGAATGCAAAAGGAGATTTTAGGGAAAATGTTTGAGCCGCTCTTTTCTTTAAAATGAAAGTGAATAATGACAACAGCTGGTCAGCAGTATTTTCAAAGCAGAATTTTACTGAATAATGGCTTACGTTTTAGTATATTTCCTTATGCTTTTCTGATGCTTTTTATTTTTTGGATCTTGAAAGCTGCTGTTCTTCATCCAATTTATTAGAAGTGGACATTTTGATAAATATCTTCTTAAAAATAATGTAGGTTTGGAACGACATGGGATTGAGTAAATGATGATTATGGTTTCCCCTTAAATTGTCATTAAAATAACTTCCCAATGCAAACTATTCTTTCTTTTTAATTTTGTGGTGAATTATGACCTGGACATCTTGGCAGATTTCACGAGAAAACTGACTTTTAAATTAAGTGAGAAGAGTAGAAAGACGACACAAAATATGTAAAGTAAGAGAGGCAGGAGAGAGAAAGAGAACAGATAAAGGAAAAGAGAGAAAAAGGAGGAAATTCTGACATGCACTGTGATTCAAAATGTGTGTGTGTGTGCAGCCCGCCTGCATGTGTTAAAGTGTGTGTTTAGCTGCGAGGAAGGTCAGGTTCTTGCAGTGTTTAATCCTAGGTTTGGCGATTCTGCCCTCTGGTCAGTGCTGATTATCTCCCATAATGCAATGCTGCTCTCTGATAATGATTCTATGGACTGTTTCGAGACTGTAATAATTTTTTTAATTTTTTTGTGGTTTGGTTTTTTGATGATATTTAACCTTTTTAATATTGAAAGTAGTTCAACAACTCCTCTATCTCTTAAGCAGTTACTTTAAAAATGTTATTGAAATGGGAAACCAACTTACTATTTACTGAATAATAAAAAAAAGGTTATTTTGCACAGTCTTTTAAAATAATATATATCATCTGATACACCTGAAAATGAGGAAATCAAGTCAAGTGCATTGCATTGTGAGTTATGTCACCCTGTGCGCTTAGCATATTATGCACAGTATGCATGCTATACACTGCTACAATAGCAGGTGTAGTATAGTAGTATGCTATTCCAACACAGCCTTTCTTTCTCTAACACACACTGGAGTGTGGTAGAGTTATAATTAAACTTTATTTATATTTTTTGTCATAAAAGCAGGTATTAAGAGCCCTAATCAGGGTCTAAAGGGAATTGTGTCACACAGAGGAGGACAAACTACCTGCTGCGGGTGCGAGTATCACCGTATCAGAGCGCCGGTCAAAACACACTCAAACTCTACTAGCCCAGAGCGAGTGAGAAAGAGAGAGTGTGGGAGACAGCAAGAAAAAAAGAAAGAGAGAGCTAGGACAGAGTGAATCAATGAATAATTCATAAAACGTTGTTGTAATGTTCCGTCTGAACCCTACAGGCCTGGTTAAGGTCAAGGATGGCTACAGTGTGTGTGTGTGAGAGAGAGAGAGATGAGTATGAGCTTTAGATTCTACAAAGCCAAATGGAATAATTCAGAACTGTGCACAATATTTTACCCATTGCAAAGATTTCAACTGCAATCTGAGGTAGATTTTAAACTCTTCTCTCATGCTAATAATTACTGTTTCTCATATGTGGGGTTTACAAATTTGAACAAACCCCTGACCCTACGTAGAATATAGATCACCTTAGCAACTATGTAAGCAACCCCCAGGAACCACCCTAGTAACTGCATAGCAACAAACTAAAAACCACACAGAACTACAAAAGCGGCTTCTTAGCAACCACTGTCAACACCCAAGCAACTGCCTAGTAATGAGCTAAAATCACACAGATCCCTTTAGCAACAACCACAGCCATTGAGAAACAGAGTTGCGACACTCATAGGCTTGCATGGGTACTGAGGAATGCGGAAGTAAAGCGTGTCATGGAGCAGCCAATAGTTCCAAACAACCAATAGTTCTAGCACTGAAGCCCATTCATTTCAGTGTTTCTCAAGCACACTTGCCAGAATGCTGAAGAAATTATTTTTGACATTTTAACGCATCAGTTGACCTCTCGGAAATCTGTCCAGTAGATGTATTTTATGAAGTGTGTTATTATCATCAGATAATAGACAGTTATACTACAATTGCAGTTAGATAACGTGAGAAACAAGTTAATAGCGACCATAACCAGACGCTAGTTGTCATATTTTTAAGTTTTTAATCTTTCTGCAATCTTTCTCTCCCTGTAGGATGTTGAATGAGTGCCAATGAAGACTGCTCATTCAAGGAATACAATAAAGAGTTTCACTGAATGCATTTGGTTGCCTTGTGTTTTTAAACATTATAGATTAATAATTGTTATATGTGAGTAGGGCTGTGCAAAAAATCAAATGCGATTTTCATGCGCATCTCGTCAGTAGTTAATTTATATGTGAGTAGTAATAAACCTTTAGTTATTTAACATTTATAAAAATTGAGTGTTTGGTAATGTCTAAATATACATTCAAACGCAACACCTAAAAAAATAAGTAAGCAATTATGACTGACAAAACTCTTGTACAAGCTAAATGCATGTAGGCTATATTTATTAAGCAGCCATACGGGCATCTAGTGTTAAACCACGGCATTACATATTTACACAGTTTTCTGGCGACCAAATGCCTCTAATTTGCCTCTTTGCACTGGAATTTAAAAACGTTTCTCCATTTTAACCCTAAATACTACACTAATTGTAATATAAATAATAAGCACATTAGAAAATGTTATATTTTAAATGGTCATTCATGGATCATAATTATTGCACATTATTTAGTACCAAAAAATCTCCTCAAAATATTAACTAATATAACTGAACTGTTACACTTAAGGTGTTTGGTCACATTTGACTGCCTAGGAGTATGAGAACATCTTAATTTTGTCTCTTTATCACTCCCCAGAATAAAATGCTATTGTTAAACGTAGTCAGCGTACTTATCAATCAATGCACATTATGTGTTTATAATTACTAGAAATTGCTGCAAATATAGTGAAACTGCTGTCTGTCCCAATTAAACCCATTCAAACATATTGACAGCGCAGAGTTTTTGGAACCATTGAGAGCTCCATGAACCATGTGACCGCGTGGCGGCGAGATCAAAGCATGTCGCAGCTCTGTTTCTCAATGGCTCTGGCAACAACAAAGCAACTCCCTAGCAACCAAAAACAACACCCCAACAACTGCATAGCAATGAGTTACAAAACCCCACAGAACACCTTAGCAACTACAAAGCAACTCCCTAGCAACTGCATATCAACGAGATAAAAACACATAGAACTAAGCAACTTCCTAACAACCACCAACAACACCCTAGCAACTGCATAGCAACAAGATAAAACCCCCACAAAACACCTTAGCAACTACAAAAGCAACCTCCTAGCAACCAACAACACCCTAGCAATTACATAGCAACAAGTTACAAAACCACACTGAATTCCTTGGCAACAACAAAGCAACTCCCTAGCAACCACCAACAACAACCTAGCAACTGCACGGCAATAAGCTAAAAACCACATAGAATATTTTAGCAAGAATGCAACTCCCTAACAACCACAACACCTTAGTGACTGCATAGCAACAAACTAAAAGTCATACAAAAACTTTTTTTTTGTAGTAGCACTCACAATTCCTTTGTAAAATGTAGTCTAATTTAGACTTTATTTAGCCTCAATTGAACTAATAATAGAACAGCTGCGTGTAAAAGTATTTATGTAAATAATGATAGAAAGTTCAATTTCCAGCTCAATCTTTGTGTGTAATGAGGATGTTGTGTTTGATTTCCTGTTAGTGGGTGATTTGTTGAGTCAGGCAAGCTTTAACAGCATCTTAAATCAGTATAAGATAGTTTGGTGGTTTCAGCTTTGGTGGTTTTATGAGTTTTAGAGGGGTTTTGGGCACTTTTCAACTGATCTGTCACTCTTTTTTCGCGTTCATCCTAGTTTTTCTCGTTTTAATACATCACACAGTGAACACTGTTTTTTTTGTGTGCTTATTGCTTCAAAAACTTCCAGTTTTAATAATTTGCGGCACAAGCAAATTAATGCTGTTCTAATTACACATTTGTGGTCATTCCGAGCAAACACATAAACAACAAAAATCTGATTACAAGTGCAAGATTATTTTTCTTCTCATTACAACACAAGCAACACGAGATATGAGCAATAGAGAAACCTCCAAGCTACACATTAACACCACACACACACACACACACACACACACACACACCCACACACATGCAATAACGAATGCAATAACAGCAACAACCAACAATAACAATAATAAAACCTTTGGAAAACGTTTCATAAATGATCAGTGTGTAATTAGTGTAATCTGTGATGCGTCCTCCATGGAGAACTATTTGTGCTTTCCTCGCCTGTGTGTGTGTGTGTGTGTGTTCTCACGTGCCCTGCAGGGCCGACCTTCCAATCTTCTGTCGTTTATTTACCCGCCAACACCAGCCACTTTGTTTTTAAAAAAATATGCAAAGGTTCTTAAATGATGACCCGGGGCGACGTGGATCTCCTTTGCTGCTGTACAGGCTGTTAATCTGAGAAATGCAAATTCTCTTCATCTTCCTCCGCTGCTTTATTAACTTTTTTGAATTTAAAATTCCACGAACAATGAGTTCTGTCAGCTTCTGGAATTATATTTTCCTCTTTTCTTTTCATGTGCTCGCAGAAGCGCGTTTCACCAGGGGAAATAAGACGGTTTCATCTCCTTCTCTCCATTTAATTGGCTGCTTTGCAATTATTAGTTTTTGCCACTAAAGTCTTTTTTTATTTCTCTTCCTGTTTTCTTAAAGCGATAGATGTCAACACTAGTTTGTCGATGTGTGAAACAAGAACGGTCAAGGTTCCTGCCGTTTTGCCACCGCAGAATGAGAACTGGTCTGTGCGGGAACGATGTGGGGTTTATTTAGCTGTATTCCCTCTCCTCTTCATTCTCTTGCACTCTTCTGTCATTGAAGTCTACAAGAGAGCTGTGTATAGCTCACGAATTCAACAGAATTACTCATGCAGATGTTTCTTAGGACTGAAATCTCTGATGGCACCCGCATAGGTTTTTAATGATAGAAATACTAAAATAATTATTTTAGAAAATGAGACACATTTTCTAACCAAGCCAGTTTATACTGTTTTTAACTTCTCTTAATAATGTGTCCATTTTAAGTAAAATAAATAAATATAAAAATATAAAGGAAAGAAAGAAAAAACAGCCATGAGAAAAAAAGGTGCTGTAATTTTTATTATTATTTTTTATTATATATACAGATATATATATATATTTTTTTTTTACAAATTCAGAACCTAGAATATAAATGTTTTAGATCAGAGATTCACTTGGATCCATGCACT
Source organism: Sinocyclocheilus anophthalmus (assembly GCA_018155175.1). NCBI lineage: Eukaryota > Metazoa > Chordata > Actinopteri > Cypriniformes > Cyprinidae > Sinocyclocheilus > Sinocyclocheilus anophthalmus. Next base: position 551,036 of record JADLZN010011821.1, read on the forward strand.
CATAAGCCAATCATATTGCTCTGACGTCATTAAATCACGTTTACGACAGCCCAGCTCACCATTTACAGAAAACATTTACAGATTTAAATTTAGAGTTCTGTAAGTTTTATAAAATGTATCTATTATCGATGTTAGTTAAATCATTTAAATTTTCGTAAAAATTAGTTAATTTTGTGATGTGGTTTTTTGTGTCATTTTAATTAGTATTTTTAAAAACATATAGTTATGTTCAGTTGATGTAAATATAGATCGATAATTTTATTTAAGTTTTAGTTTTTGCTACTGTAGTATTTAAGTTAAATAAAAGAAACTGAGAATGAGCCTTGGCAATCGTGAAATTGACTTCATATTTGATATGAAGTCAAAATGTTTTTTTTAATGAGTTTAGTTTTAATTTAAGTTTTAGTTAACTATAACTATAATAAGATACTTTTTTAAATATAAAATTAAGAGAGTAAGAGCAAAAACTTGTGGTGGAACATACTGTATATTTACATATATTGTTACAGTATTTATTAATCTTATTAAGAGAGTAAAAGCAAAATGGTGTAAAGTTAATAATAATACAGAAACCCACAAATACAATCTCTATTTTTAGCAAGAGAGACAAAGAGCCATGCATTCATTCACATGATTACATATTTATATCCAATCAGATCATAGCGTCGGCTTTGATATGTTCATGATTGGCTGGCACAGAGAATGTGTCTTCTGAATTCTCCCAGAATGCACCTCAGCGGGGCTTCATTAAAAGGTGGCTGCAGGGTGAAAGGAGCAGTGACCACAGGTGGTTTGAATGCTGTGTGTCCTGATGGTGTGTGTGTGTGTGTGGGTGTGTGAGTAGGTTAGTATATCTGATCTGGGGTCCTGTCTAAACTCAGGGGATTTAGATCTGAACTGTCTTCCCCCACAAACATTCCACATTCATGAGAGAAACACAAACACACACACACACACACACACACACACACACACACACACACACAGTAGTCAGACCTCATGACCAACTGTCCGCTGGTCTGATCAACCTGCAATAAAAGGTTTACTGCAAAAATTAGTATTGAATGAGGAGTGATTCAGCCATTATACATTGTTATAAGGAATATTCTGGGGGTTTTCTACAGACAGACTCTCTGTTGATTACCAGTCAACAGTTTAGATTGGTCTTTAAGTGTAAATTAATTGGAAACATGTTTACAGCAGAAATACTGTAGTAGTACTGTAGTAAATGTAACTGATGTAAATGTAATAAAAACAGCTAATATCTTTGCTAAAGTACCTCCATGAAATGTGTTACTTAAATGTCTAAATTAATATTTAGGTGGAGGAATTAAAAAAGTATCTGAAAAGTAAACCATAGGTGTAATGTAATAATTTTTTATTTATTACAAAAACTACATGTTGTCAAATGTATGAGATTTGATTCATTTCAAGTTTTATTATTAAACAAGTCAGATGATGAGTAACCGTCTGATGGGTTCAGTTCAGTGAAGGATTCATCAGACTAATTCAAACTGGTTACTCATTCTTTTGAACTTTCCATTAATCGGCTCATACGAGTCATTTGTTCGGGAATCAGACTAAAGTTGTTGCACTGTGTGTTTTTTGATTCCCAAAAGAACTGGCTCAAGAGTCACTTGTCTTTGAATCAGACTACACTGGTCGCACCCTATGTTTTCTGATTCACTAAAAAGAACCAGCTCGTAAGATTCATTTGTTCGTCAATCAGGCTGCACTCGTCACGCTGTATATTTTTGGATTCAATTAAAAGAACCCTCTTGTGAGATTCATTCGTTTAGGAATCAGACTACACTAGCCACACTGTGTTTTTTGATTCACTAAAAAGAACTGGCTTGTAAGAGTCACTTGTTTATGAATCAGACTACACTGGTTGAGCTGTATGTTTCTGATTCACTAAAAAAATTATTCATAGGAGTCATTTACGCTGACTACGCTAGTCATGTTGTATATTTTTTGACTCACTGAAAAGAATTGGCTGAAAAGAGTCATTCATTTTGGAATCAGACTATAGTTACACTGTATGTTTTCTGATTCACTAAAAAGAACCATCTCATAAGAGTCATTTAGTTTAAAATCAGATTACACAAGTCACTCTGTATGTTTTTTGATTCACTAAAAAGAACTGGCTCATAAGAGTCACTTGACTACACAGGTTGAGTTGTATGTTCAGGATTCACTAAAAAGAAGCAGCTCATAAGAGTCATTTGTTTTTGAATCAGACTTATCTGGTCATGCTGTATGTTTGTTTTTGCATGCCGTGTTTGAGCTGCATTTCCCAAATGTATTGTATAAATGTACATTCAAAACAAACTGCAAATTACATCCACAGTCAGGTAAAATATCCCAGGTAGCCAGCGCAATCGGGCCAAATGCGGCTGAGTGTCGGCTCACTCGGCTGTGTTCTAGCAGCGGCTCACCGAAAGTGAGCCAGCTCTGGCCCAGTAATGGTTGCCAGATTTGGCTAGGCTTTGAATGTGCGGATCTGGCCCGATTTGCACTGAGACACGGCACATTTAGCCACATTCGGCCCGATTACGAACCATAAGTGCTGGTCTGATTTTGGCTGAGATATGGGCTATACCAGTTTAGGTTGAGTGCTGGGGGTAGGTCTCCGTTTACAATGTGGTAAATAGTATGTAGCAGTGACACATATGGATGTTATGGGGTAGTAGGTGGGGATGCCATGAAAAGAAATGGTGTAAGGGCCAAACCCTTAATCTTTTTAAAGGTGACATATTTAGTTGACATGCATAAGTACATGTAGACGTAACAAGGACACTGCAAAATATGTATTTTATTTTAATTGAAAGTAGATGCCATCTTAAGGATTTTAAGGTAACAATTTAATTTTGTGAAAAATTGTATTCAAAGCTCAGGTTTTATTTCAAAACTGGAAGGAGTCTTTAATACACATATTTTAGAAGTTGAAAAATTCCTTGAAGGTGAATAAGTGTAAGTATGATATATATCTATATAATGGATATATATCATCACACCAACCAAAACTGGGCCAACACCACCGGCATTGGGCCACTCGTCGGTGTGATTGTGGCCCAATGCCGGTGGTATTGACTCAGTTTCAGTACCCAGTCTTGGGCCAGTACCGGCTAAGTGTTTCAGTTCTTGTCGGCGTGATTGTGGGCCAATGCCGGCAGTTTTGGCAGCCGGACTTGGGCCAGTGTATTTGGGCCGATTCTGGGGCATCATTCATCCCATGTCCATGCCGACTCTGGCAACCACAGCCGGGCCGAGTTATTTCATCCGGCCTGCCGGATCTGGGCCATTATCGAGCCAAACCGTTTTGGCTACCTGGGATGACTTGGTTTTTTGCAATGGCATAGAAGTTATCTGTCCTGGAAATTACCGTTTTGCATTGCAACGTGTCTGTCCATTTAAATTGGCTTAGCATCTGCAACAAACAAGTCATAATAGTCAAATAGTTGAAGTAACTAAAAGTGCAGCTTCATCTGAGTCACTGAGGACAAGTAGAGTTGCATACATGTTAATGAGATTAAAACAAACAAATCACTTTAATGCATCCAGTGTAATCAAGGTGGGCAGGACACCAGGGATGGGCTGTGTTTAGTGTTTATGATTCTCAATAATGAATGTGATTGTAATTATTAAAAGTAAAGTAGATTTCCAACAAAGAAAAAACTTTTAAACTTTTACATGAGGGAGGCAAACGTCCAAAGCCAGTGTGCGTCCAGAACAATGCAACCACTCCTGGGGGAAAATCTAATGCAGCGCTATGAACTAATCAAATGCAGAACATGTTTGGTTGTTGAATTTAAATATTTGTTGCAGAAAACATTTGATTTTAATAGAGATTCATACAAACATCCTGACACAAATACGCAGATGAGAGAAGCGAGAAGCACAATAAGAACCAACGTGCATCATGAATTTGACATAGGATTTATGGACAGCACATTTAGGAGAGTATATATCAGTTTTCTTAAAAAAATTATTCACATGTAATATTCCATCTGAAATAAATTTGCATTGAATCGTCAATGGCCTGGGGTAGATTGGGTGTGGAGTTGGGCCTGCTTTAATGATTGCAATAAGTGTGTTTTAAGTTACAAGTACATCA